>JBBPSN010000656.1:0-12463 GCA_038093615.1 Austroboletus olivaceoglutinosus | reverse complement strand
GGCGGAGATTGACTCTGTCGTGGGTACCAGTCGCCTCCCTGAGTTCGATGACAGACCAGCGTTGCCGTATGTGGAGGCGATCATTCGTGAGACTCTCCGATGGCACCCTGTCTTGCCGCTGGGTAAGATTATCGTTCGTCCCTTTTTTTTATTTTTATTATTTTATCGTCGTTTATTGTCCTCCGGGGTCGGGACCCCATAGTAGACATTACATGCAGGTAGTCTGTACGTGTTACATGAGCGTGAAGAGAGAGGAGAGAATCGTTCGTCCCTTGACTACTATCGAGAGGGCCTGACAGTCATTCAGGTGTCTGGCATGCCACATCGGAAAGCGATGTTTATGGTGGGCTTTATATTCCCAAGAGTATATTTCATTTTCGAGTGAAATCCCGTCGACGCTGATCGTTGTTTTGGACAGGTGCGATGGTGGTCGTCAATGCTTGGTACGTACCTATTTGTTCTTCCAGAGGCTGAAGAACCAAAGCCGGTGCACCTAGGGCCATGTCTCGTGACGAATGTCTGTTCCCAAACGCAGAGGCTTTCGTTCCAGAACGATTCTTCAATGATGATGGCACGCTAAACTCTAATGATCCAGCGGATTTCGCGTTCGGCGTCGGTCGACGAATATCATTGTGATGTGGCTTTCCCGACCGAGTACCGCGTCGAGCACTGGGAGTTGGCGCGTCACAAAAGTGGGTGTATCGTCCATGGGAATTGTATTTGGTCGTACATTAACTCGGTTGTTCGTTCGTGCTCGTCGTCGCGTCCGCCCTTTTTCGCATAGGTTCGTTTGCCTCATCATGGATACCGGCGCTCTAACTGATGCTGGTTCTGGTGTGCGTGCCGACTCCAAGACGGAGACGCAAAGCAACACCCACGTTCGTGGTGCGTTCCCCCGACTATGGCGAATCCCTCGTATTGTCACAATACCGCGTGTGTATGAATTGCGGTGATATATATACCTTTCCACTGTTGGGAAACTTTGAGGGCGGAAAGGGCAACATACTGTCCATTAACAGCCGTGAGGAAGAGACGGTTCTATTCCTACGTGATTGGATACAAGCATATGCTCCAAGAACTTCCCTATCAATTGAACGCGTGAGTCCATTGAATGCCAAAGTACATGAAATGACGGCTTGTATTATATTAGTATCGAGTACAGTCATGAGTGACACGGTCATGGTTGGTCATCGACAGTTGTATTGAAATCTTCTTCTGTCAGCCGCTCCCCTTGAAGAATTCTGCCCATATGGGTTTTGGCAAAGGACGCGCCTCTCCTCCGAATGAGTAGCAGCTTCATCACGAAGGGTAGCGGCGAATTGTTGAACATGTCGCGCATCTTTTGGAAAACAAGGGGGTCGGTCAGAATGCCGCGCGGTGTATCCTCGGTGTTCGTCGGCGGATGGTCGTGCTTTATGCGCAGGAAACGGCATAGGCGAATGTATGATTCGTAGTCTCTCAGCCACAGCTGCCCAGCAAACACGTTCAGTTGGTCCATCAAGTCCTGAGGTGGTGTCCAATCGTCGGGAAGGGCAGGAATTGTGTAGAGCTTGAGATCATCAGCAGGTCTCATGCGCTCAGAAGTGCGAGGTGTGTACAAGTGGAGGTGAACGTGTTTGCTGTTTCTGATGTCCGGCATCAAGCGATCGGCTTCGAATGGACTGAGAACGACGAGTACTGGATGACCATTCCATTTGCCAGAGAGAACCCATTGGACGGGGCGCAGGTATGGGTCCATGTTCCCTTGACGTGATACAAGCTTGACCGTCTTGCAAAAATCGGAGGTCGCAAAGACAAGTGGGCTCCAGGGCCTTGCATTTATAGTAGCGGTGGAGGTCCCTGCGAGAGCAGTGAAAATCGGACGAAAGACGGTTCCAACGAACAATGAAGTAATGTCACCCGTCTTCACGAAATCGACCACTGCTGCATGAAGAAAGTGCTTCATCGGATTGGCCTCGGACACTCCTTTGTCAACCTCTCTCTCCCTCTCAACCTCACGGTGAATCTCCCTTTCTTGCTCTTCCAACTGTACCTTCGGAAGTTGCTCCACTCCAAGTTCTATGCACCGTCGCTTGATCTTTGGATGTTTGTCTAAGATGGACAAGCACTCCCGGGCATTCTTGGGCTGAAATGGTGCATAAAGATCAGCCAGCGACTGAAGTTCTGGCTGAAGCCATGTCGTTGCTAGTTTCTTTCCAGAGAGTTTGTTCTTGCAGAAACGAGACCAAGCATCATGTCGGCACCGATGGTTCATACCTTGTTGTACCCAGTAAGGAGCTCGTCGCTGAATATCAGCCCAGGTTTCGTGTATCGCCCAACACATGACGTCCGTCGTAGTGATTGGTATGTTGACATCTTCTTTGGCTGTAAGAACGCGGATGCTGCGATCGACCTCAAGGGGCGCAAGAAACATGACAGTGTGGCCATGGCCGAGGTTCCGCATCCGCATACAACCTAGCACCAGGAATTATGAGGAAATCAATCGAATCATTGTGAAGTCGCTCTCATACCTTGAACTAAACGATCTTTTGTGACTTTGGGTCCTAGTGTGACCGCAGCTCGAAAGCCTCGAGGGAACTTGAGATCGATGCCTCGCGTGTGTGCATCATCCAAGTAAACAATGCAGCGGTCTAGTTGCTCGGCAAATGCCGATGATACTAGAGGTCGACAGGCCCCATCTTTTGTGAGAACCATCGGCTCATCGTCATCGTTGAAATAAACAGCTCCATCAGAATCAAAGCTAAGGTCTAACCACGCTTTGGCCAGTTGGTAGTTGGAGAGGTCCAGTATCTGTGCACCGACATCCAGAAGAACCCGAACTCTTGGTTCCTGGTTAACGAACATGTTGAGAAGTTCGGATATAGTCCGTCGTTCACCATTCGGATACGATATTAACATGTAAGTATCATTTTCTGACCGGAGAAGATAAGAGAGCGCTCTTGCATCAGCCCCCCGCTGATGGCGCAGGTCAAAATTCCCAATGGACGTCGGCATCAGGTATTGGCCATCATTGGTACCGGAAAAACCTAATATTCACTCGCAGTTCAGCAGCAGAACCTGATTGAGGACTACAGCATTGCTCACCAGTTATCAGATGCTCTCGTTTCTCCGCTAGATCCCAGCTGGACGCTGCAAGTTTCCAAGGAAATTCCACTGTTTCCTTCGGGAATACGAATCGCGAAAGGTAAAAATCCACTGCTCCTTGGTTGCGAGAAAAAAGTGGAAGGATGGACTTGTCCCATTGTTCTGAGGACTTGACGTTGATATTCTTGAGGTCCCTAATTGACTCTGGTACAGTTCCAGGTTCAAAATCTCCAAGCCAACTTGCATATTCAATGCTCGGTTCATCCTGTCCCTGCAAAATTTCAAACGAAGTCTTCAATTGTTCTTCGGTGAGGCCACCATAGTAGTAAGATAGGCAAGTGAGGATGATCGTGATGTCCGGATGCCCGAACTCGGCCTTTGGTGTAGGCATGCCTTTGGCTCGATAGGGGACAGCAAGTTTAGTGCGGGATGGGTAAAGACCATAATCAACACACCACCTCCGCTCCGCGAGGGCAAACCTCAGGATGTCGCAAGCCAAGAGGCCACGGAGGAGTAGTAATCCATCCCAAAGACCATTTCTCCGACCATATTCCTCCACTATGTCTGCCTTCTGTTGGTCTATGTCCTTGGAACGTATGAAATCTTGGATAGCTTCACAAAGTGGTTCGTCACGACTAATATCCCGTAATCTGAAGCTGGAAAGTTCCCCGTCCATCACACCATGCGTGATCAATAGGATCAAGCGGTGATAGGCATCAGAGGCACGCAGGATGCGAATGCGGGGGAACGACCCGGAGGTATTGCGTTCATACTCTATTGCGTCGGGGAGACTGCATGAAAGGGAAAGTGTGTGCTTTCTCACGAGCCTAAGCACTTGCTAGATGATAACCCATCGGTCAGGGGATCCTTGCATATGTTGTGGAGGTCCAATGGTGTACATGAGTTGGAAACGAGGGTGGAGGATGTCGTCGCTCTCGTGTAGTATGTCTCGAATGTGGCAATCGATCCATTCTTGAAGTTGCAGGAGTACAGGGGCTGAATACCAGTAAATTCTTTCGTTGTTTCCACATAGACCTTGTGGTAACTGCCTTTCCAAGCTAGTCAACTTGAGCGATATGACATGCTCAGGCTGGACCACCAGAATGCCATGATTATCCATGCATTCAGAGAGAAGTTCGCGCAATTTTTCAACTTGTTTGAAATTAAGGAACCAGTCTTTGTTAGCAAGAAAGCTTCGCGAAAAGGGCAAGTGGTATATTGGCTTATTGACGAGCCAACCGAAGCGATCAGCCAGGAGCCGAAGTGTTTGTACAATCAATGGTTTAGGGACAATTACACGGACGAGCTGATTTCCATCTGCGAGACTGGCAGCACATATGGGCAGGATCACTGAAGATTTCCCTTCACCCATGTTGACTTGCATTGCAGTGTTCTTTCCGGATGGTGGAGAGATCATCTTAAGCGCAATGTCTGCTTGAAATCCACGGATAACGAAATTTCCTTGGACCTGAGATGAATGAGAGACAAATGTTAGTGGCAATAATATTCCAAGTCACTCAGGAAATTGACACACCTGAACCAATAGCCACTCAGGATACTTTTCTGCACTCCAACCATCACATCCCTGATTCTCCAGTTCTCTCGACAATTCCTCTTCGAGATTGTGTAGAGCAAACCAAAGTAGTCTTCGAGAACGCTGGAGTTGCACTAGAAGTAGCGCTAGTGAAATGAAACATTTCTTCCAGTCGTGAGAGAGTTTGATTGGGGAGGTAGATGTGAGACATCGCAAGAGAGAATCTGGTGTAGCAGGTGGCCATTGACCCGATTGATGAAGAGCCTCTTCTCGGGGATCATCCGGTGGTCCAAGTTCCTTCCTTAGCATTTTCAACGCGACGGAAAATTTGTCTCTGCACCGCAAATAATACTCCCGGAGCTCCTCGATGGGAAACTCTCCAGCTACTCTGTCAGGGGCGCAAGGTGTCTGAGGTACGTGTTGTGCACTAACATGAAGATGTGTGATGTATTCCTGTTGGAATGTAGGATTGGTGTCATTTATCCGAAGAGAGGATAACAGTTGATTTAATGAATGAGTGCTATCAGGATTCAGTGGGATATCACGATTGTTCCGCATCGAATAGCGAAATTCTAGTTGGCTCGGGGTCGGTAGCTTTGGTGGGAAGCGGGCTTGAAGTAATTGATCAAGCGTAATATGCCAAAAATGGATTTGAGAGAGCGGATCAGATGTAGGAAGCGCATGAAGTTTGGCAAGGTCCATCATATGTTTGACCCCATCACCACAGATAGTAAGAACCATTTGCAAAGGTGCTTTTTGTGACCTTGCTGGGTTACACAATGCATGGCTTTTCGTAAGGCGATGAGCGAGATCCTCGCTGACCTTGAGATTGTGATAACAGCGGAAAAGGAGTAATCTTAGTTCAGTATTCATCTGTGCATAATATGTGATCTCTAGTGGAGATTTGAGTGGCCAAGCTTCTAGCAACTGGTCGACTTTTTCGTCTATAGGCAAACCACTAGGCTGTAATATGGACCCCGAGTGGTGTCCATCGGCATAACAGTCCTGTAGCGCAGCTCTAGAAGGTTGCAATCCATTCAAAGGCTGGCATTGATCATAACGTGGTGGATTCTTTAATGGAAATTGTTTTGCAAGGGCTACAAGGATCGCAAGGAAGGCTGAATCAGCCTGGTGTGCCAAGTCGATTAGTACCGCAGGGAGTAGGAACAGCAGCCGGAACCGCTGGTATGCTTTTGTAGATTCCCGCAAAAGAGCCTCAACTTCGGTGATTGATGGCAGCAAAAGTTGCTGCGGGTTAAATTGACCATGTGTCTGCCAAGAGTTGTCTGCTTCAGCGATCAATAGTGGGAGACAATTGAGATTCAGCGACTGTGGACGTTCTCTATCATCACGTGATTCTGTCCAATCCCCCGTCTGGACAAGCCAGTGGTAAACTGCAAGTGATATGGTGTGCGCAAAATTCCCCGGCTTCGATTGTATCGCTGAGGAGTAGAATATAACCTTTTTGGGAGTTGGCAATGGTCCAACATCTGCGAACGGAAATAGATATCCCGCTAGTAGCGTACCGAGCACGTCCAGCTTAGGTCGCTCAGGTTCTCTGTCCCTGCTGCCACACAGAAAGCCATCTCTTAGACTGCGGTACTTGATCTCTGCTACAGCAAACTCGAGTTGAGGATAAATCCACTGGGACCGAGCAGTAGAGGACAGGGTTTGAACATTCTTGTCCTGGCCATCAAGCGCCGTAATTGACCTGCACCCAGCCGACTGTAACAGGCAAAGTGCCTGCTGGATTCCAGTTCTACCCATCAGTGGATCAGGCATCCAATCGACACTGGTCACGGCATGCAGCTGGGCAAGATACAGTCTGCTCATCTGGCAGCTGCCAACACTTGACAAACAACCGAGATCCGTATCAATACGGTAAGTGTGGTATGTGACTGGGTGGGCAGATATTCGGGAATCAAAAGAGACAGTTGTCACTCGGGCATGATGACCGCACTCCACCCAGGAAATTGGGCCGTCTGGTACGATGATGCATCTGTGGACGAGATCTTTGGCATGCACCTTTGGCCGAAGAACAAGCCGAGTCTCTAAACCAAACAGAGTCCCAATGCGTTGATTCTCGTCATACACCATGCTCTTGAAGTCACGAGACTCCAGCTCTCCGTCATTGTTCACGAAAAAGGACATGCCATAGCGGGGAAGGGTGACTAAAAGCGTCCGTCGAATGGGTGATGGTTGACGAGGGTCGGCAGGGATTGTGGTGACTATCAAATTTGTGTGGATGTCGAGGCACTTGAGACGACTGGAAACCATCTTGTAGGTTGACCTTCGCATGTCTACAAGCCACTCATTGCCTTTATACGCACGATACTGCCCAGACCCATAGTCAATCCTCCAATTCTTCAGAGATGCCTCCCAGAGCTTTTCCAGTGGCCGTATTTCGATGGTCGATGTCGACAGGTTCAGCCAGTGAACATGACCATTGATGAGTCCTGCTGGAAGGTCTCCCTGCAGTTTTTCATGGGGAATCACCTCGAGGATGTCCCCCTTATCTCGATATTGTGCTTGAATAACTAGAAAATCATCCCGGAGCGTAAAGTGTACCTGTTTTTGCTTAGTTTCACGAATTTAAATTTTGTACACCAAAAGACTTACTCGGTGCTCGCAAATCATGGCCAACGTACAGAAATCCATCCCAGGGATATCAGAAGGTACAACAAGAAACCGTTGCTGGAAAATGTGAATATCAGTTTGTCATAACATTCCAAGTTGCAGCATGTGCGTACAGAACCAAATATCCGTGAGTATGTCGACTGGTGCATAATTTCATGCGGCAGACCATCCATCGTCCTACCATTCACCAGAAGTGTCCCATCGAGCAGGTTCAGATGCACCATTTGTGAATGATGGCGTTTCGTAGCCTTGGTTTCACATGAGAGCCAGTGAGAGTTCGGATGTGGCAATGTCTGCCATACTTGTGGACCTGGACGAAATCCGTACCAGACGCTGCAAATCGCCAGGTCGATGCCTCGGTTTGATGAATCAGCGTCAATCACATCCCTCGAAACGCTCTCGAGAGCGAGCGAGAGACGATGATCTCGTTCGAGAAGAAGGCGAGAATAATTGGAGATGTCTAACAAAACTCTGAGTAATGTACCACTTTCAGTTCGGAAAATAGACGTACTTTTGGTATCAGTAGGCTGGTTTGCACGGACAAGAATGGCACAAAAAAGTAGAGCACATATATCCTCTGCAGAATGAAAGAGTTTGTGGGCCATCTTAGGGTCGACATTGAAAGTACTTCGACAAACAGCGGCCATATCTCTCAAGTGGTTCTTCCTTTCGACCTTCGTCGGGGCCATCATGACGTCGTATGACAGCTCTTGCACACATTGGAGCATTTGCTTCCGGACATGTCGAAGAAGCTCGATGACTCGCTCCAAGACATCCTCGCATGGACTCGATGTGAGTAAACGGGTGAGCAACAAAATGATGGTGCTCATCATCACCACGTCCTGCAAGTACCCTGAAACCTCCTCCAGTAAACCCTCAAGCTCTGCCAGAAGAGCGTAACAGAAAGACGAATCTTGAAGCTCCTGGTGCCATTCCCACTCAGCTGTATTGACGTCGAATGGTCCAACTTGTAATGCCGCCTTCGCGAGTAGGAAGTAAACATCATGACGGCGAAAATTCAAGGCTCTGCTGCATACTTGCTGCAAGATGTTGACCCATTGTAGTGAGCCTCCACTCCGCAAGTGTCCAAAGGCAATGAACTCGTGTGGGGAAAGATCAACAGGACATTCCGCTTGAGCAGCTAAAGTATCGTTGGAAGTGTGGGATGTATCATTGACATATTGAGATTCTGAGCATGGATGAGAAAAATAATCGGCAGGTTGAGTTTCAATGCACTCGTGATCTGAAGCACCACGAAATGCTTTCTGCCAAAATGAACGATGACCTCTAGGGCCAATACATATAAGGTGGATTCGTTGCGTGATAGGTGATGTCCACTGTTTGACCAGACACGATTGCAGGCGAGAAAGTTCAGCAAGGGGAACAGCATACTTTGGATGGCCAAAGGGGAAAGTGTCTAGAAGGCAGGCGGTAGCAGAGCACCAGGTATCAAGAAATATCGGACCATGCATTTCAAATGTAGCAACAATCTGATGGGTTTCCTGAGCTTTTTGACCTACAATGTCCTTCAGAGCCGGGGAACTGCCATGATCCGGGGAGTTGATATGATACTGGACAGCGAAAATATCTTTGATAGCGCCTGAAATGGAGGTCCGTCGGGGGAGAAAATGAGAGTAGCGATTGGAAAGGTATTGATATGCACAGCGAAGACGATGCAGACCTGTGGTTTTACCGAGAAGTAGCATGTCCAACAGTTCCCTTTGGATCCCTGGACAGCACTCAGTAAACACGGGAACTGCCCCAACAACCAGTTTATCGAGTGCGACCCAAAGCTCAACTCCTGTTAGGAGTATGATGGAGGTGTGGTTTGGATTACCCTCATAAGCATCCCTCGCATGGGACAGATATCCGTCCATTAAGACCTTGATTTGGGCACATGACTGTTCGACATCCGTGGCGCAAGCAACCCAGTCATCAATTTCCTGCTCCACTGCTCGTTCCACATCGTAGAGAGTCACATACAGGTCGATGTGACATGCTCGTTCAAAAAATGTTCCGTTCAAGGAAAGGAAGTCAGTCAGAGTGCCGCGGGGAAGGTATGTGGGGGTGAAGGGAAATCCATGTGATTGCGCGTCATGATTCGTGAGGGAACTGCGAATATATTCCCGGCTCCCTAGAAGCGAGAGCCAAGAATCACTGTCAAGATCCAGCTGGGAAGATTTCCACAATGAAAGGGGGGATCGGGCAGCTTGAAGCTCCATCCACCTCGCTTCAAGGATGTTTCGAAGACAAGTATTGACATTTAATACGTTATCACGGAGCCAATTTGGGGCAGAAGCACCTAGCTTCCCCAAGCGTCGAAGGATCTTGCATGATACTGCATGCAGTAGACAGCTTGGAAGATTTGCCTCAACTGCATCCATCGCGAGATTGCACATGAAGCACAGCATGAACACCTTGTAGGACACGCGTCCAAGATCACCCAGGCCAAAGGAGGTGCGGGTTGCTACCTTGATCAGAAGCAAAAGCAAGGACCGCTCGGAGAGGCCAAGTTTGTGATGCGAACGTATATGCCCGATGACATTGTAAGCCCTAGTGCCATGACCAACACCTTGCATGATGCTCGTGAGCAACTCCGGGGATTTGATCCGATGAAGCATGACATTTGCAAGTTCGGATTGGAAATACGGGTTATGAAACACCTCGTTTCGAATCCAGATGTCCCACACAGGATGAAATCCATGGAAAGTCGGATCGGAGAAGTGGGAGGGGAAGATTATCCTGAATTCAGCACTCTCGAAGGACTGGTATAGTGTACAGCGGTCCTGCTTTGCAAAAACGACTGCAGCATCTTGAATTTCGTTGATAAACACGACGATATCTGTTGATCGTCGGCATGGGGACACGAAGTAAATACATGTTGAAGACATACCTCCTGTTTCCATTCCACTCAACTGGGAGACGACCTGGTCTAGGGAAAGACCGTCTGGTTGAAGGAAGATTTGCAAGTTGCTCAACATCTTCGTAATGTGACGCCACTGAGGCTTCAGGGTATCGTCGACGAATTCACCGTAGGTCTGAGCAGCAGCGTGGGCTGCACGAGCTAGCGACTCGTTATTCCCTGCAGGTTTGGGCAGTATAATGGATTGGTCCTGCTCAGGGTCGTCCACTGCACGGACTAGCGACTTCTTGTTTTCTTCGCGTTTGGACAGTATAGCGGATCGGTCGATGGGGAGAAAAACATGGCGAATAGCATACTCCAACTCAGAAGAGGACTTGCAGTGCACTCGTTCGAAATTGTGGGCATGAGAAACGGGGGTTGGCGTAGACATGAGGGTTACTGGGTTGGTCTTCGGGGCGTAAAATTTGCTGTTCATTTTAGCATGGCGCCATGCACTGCACATGAGGCACGCGGCGCTTGCTGCATCTCCGACAGCGCATCCCTCAATCGGACGATCTGTTCAACTCGAAATACTTACTTAAAAACCTGGGATGAAGGACGCACCAGACTTTTTTTTTTGTGCGCCATCAATGGCAGATTATCTGGAAACCGCAGTAGACACCTGGTCAGCCTGAGCGCAGTATTTGCGACCGAACAATGTTTTGACAGACGCCCTCCTGCCATTGATGGATATATTCCAGGCCCTACTTACAGGTTTGTTTGTTCATTTTTTGGAGCCGGTTCGGACGACGTACCGCATCAATGCCGCGAAATGAATCAGAAAAGGTAGACAATACGCCGTCGCCCAACGTTAACGTTCAGTTGGAGTATAATCGCATTTGAACTTACACGGTCTTGCGAGTTGCAAACCGTTGCGCGTGCGAACTTTCTCCCGTGTTGGCCCAAATCCAAAATGCCATGTACTCTCAGCTACCCATGCCGCTGAATCCCGCTTCAATGCACTCCCGACTTCCATTGACCAGACTTCATCGAGTACCACGTCGCGCACTGGCGGCTAGCGCGTGACTGCAGCGGGCGGGCCGTCCTTGGCTCTCGCATCGGTTGCGTGTCAGCATCGCGTTCATGCTCGTAGCCGCCCACTTTTCCGCGCAGGTCCGTCTGCGTCTTCGCTCTTCGTTTTTTTCGTCGTCGGCCTTGATCGTCTGGTCTGACCGTCTCGTGGAGTAAGTCTGCGACAAAGGCGAAACCGGGACAGGGACGGAGAGTCGAGGATGCCCCGCCCCTTTTCAGGGCCCGCTGCACGCAAGTGCTTGACGGATGATCCCATAAACGCATTGTATTCCACCATCCGACGCGTCTGCCGCAGGTTGCATGCCCCTTGGATGACAATCTTGGCCAACCAAAGCCGTTTTCTTTGACATTCCCAAAAGTGAGTTGTGAGTTGCCTTGCATAAAGTTGTAGATTGCGTTCACTGCGATGCTGATGTGCTCATCAGTCAAAGGCATCGGTTCGCGGACAATTCTCTCTCTGCCTATTGTTTGTGGAAAGTATTTCGGCGTACAATAGCGCACCTGCTGGGCAAGTACTTTGTGGTTTAAAAGGTAAACGACAAGCAATACCACACCGAGATGCCCGCGTTCTCTTTTTATGCTCTCCCTGTGTACGTATCAGCAATCCGTAAGGTGTTATTTGATGATAGGAGATACGGCGAGGCTAACGGACAAAGTGATCTAATAATAGGTTGACCAAAGCTCAGATACGTCATCCTCACAAACTTCCTGCCATCAAATCGTCAGCAGGCCAGCGTGTAGGAATCGTGAACAACAATAATGAAACAACTGGCGGATGCTGCGGATGGGATTCATTCAAAAGACGTCTACTCCGATTCGAGTTCCCCACGAAGAATGCCATCAGTGTCCATCGTTGTATTAGATAACGACCAGATGGCCAGCAACTTTACGAAATTGTTGTCGCTAGTTCCTGACCTTTTCCCACCGGAAGGCCGCCCATGACCCCATGCAGCCACGAAACGTCTCATATAAGATTGCGTCTTTCTGAGGCCCACTATCTTGAATCACTCCGTTCACAATGCAGCTGTCGACTGTTCAGCTCGCCGTAACCGTGCCAGCGTTGATCGTTGCTCTAGATTCTATTCGCCGCTCCATGCAAAGCAGACAAGAGCGGAAAGGACTACCCCTTCCAGCAGGACCAGCGGGTTTGCCATTTCTAGGAAACGCTCATTCCGTCGATCTTCGGGAGCCTTGGAAGACATATACCGACTGGCATGCTCAATATGGTGAGCCCGCGAACTAAATCATGATAGTCCGCATGTTGAATGCACGGC
>JBBPSN010000651.1:0-12530 GCA_038093615.1 Austroboletus olivaceoglutinosus | reverse complement strand
ATTATCAAAAATAGAGAGAGGATAATAACAGGGGGAACAATGTGGTTCAGTGCCTAGGGTGCATGTTTGAAAGCATGTAACATATATGGTAGTAGTCATAGCGGAGGAATAGAGAAACTTGTAACAAAAAGAGTTTGATTATACTGTTAAGACCAGGTGAGCACTGCTCCAGGGTCTAACTCCGGAATGCTAAAGGTGACTTGTGATGGGACTTTGGCTTCACCATATGTGGTGCACCCTTGTAAAAGTCCAGTTATCCTGTATTTCAGAGGGTCAGAGACAAAGGGTCAAAGTAGAACCATCAAGGCTCAAATGGAGTGGAGAGTAGGAGACTAATTTGATAATCAAACTGAAGTCCAAGTACAGTGTACACTAGGCTTTATATATGGAGAGTGGATGTCCATTACTAAGGTATCATAATTGAAATGGGAGGGACTGAGTACTGGAGCAGTACTGGCAAGGAATATGGCTAGAGCTATGCTCCTAAGTGAGCATTGGTATGGAGAAATCTAAGTAGCAAGGCTAGTACATATATGGATGACAGGAAATGAAAGTACAACAAAATGGTAATATATACAGTAGAGAAATGGAGTTGAGCTGGTGTGTCCAGAGATAGTGCATACCAGAGCTAGAAGGCCCGGAAAACCAGAATGGACTTGGCTAGGATTTTGGGATATGGCATTAGCCTAATAAGCTAAAGCTAGTTCAGTGGATCATCCACAACCATGAGTCCTTCACTTGAGTTCCAACCAAATGAGGTCGACTGGATGAACAGTATTTCTTATTGGTCAAAATTCCAATAATACCTCACATGCCATGGGTACTCCACAACATTCCTATTCCACCCTTGTCCTGGGACCAGGCTATCCAAATCATCAAAGACTGGATCATCTCTGGAGTATATAAACTATCCACCATGGCATACTGGTCTCACTGGTTCTATGTGCTCAAGCAGGATGGCAAGACACTTGTTATAATTGACAACCTGGCTCTCTTATTTTCTCCCTTTTACTATCCCTTCCCCCCATACTCATTGACTGACTACCCCCTACCTGAGGATTCCTTTGCAGTTGTCATCAATTCCCTGTTCCCTGACACCTTCCTATCTGGCCTCCCTCTTCGTAGTCCTTGAGTGTCATGTATGCTTCCCATTTCCCCCTTTGGACGCTTATCTCCTCTGCCCTCTATTTTGGGCAAGTGTTCCTACTCTAGTATCTTGTAGAACTTTCCTACTTGGTACTTACCATCTTTGTCCTTGGTCTGTGCCCCCTTTTCATACCATAAAAGTGCTTTGTACAGTAGATTGTAGTCCTAACTAAATTTACACAATTCAATGTAGTGTTTAGTCCCATATCTCACCCTCCTCATCAGTTAGGTCTTGCATGACTTCCCTTTGCCTCCACACTAGGACTTTGTGCTATCTCTGAGTACATGCTTGCTATTCAAGTCTGCTTCACCATTGAGTATTATACTCAAGGACTGTCCAGAATCCCCTTGACATAGGTACCAGCTTTACTTAAGCTTACATTCCGATATGGGTACCAGTCCCATTTGAGGTCCAAGACTAAGTACTATTATTAGCGTAACAGTGCTCCAACTTGTCAATGACCTCCAACTGCTTAATGTGGTCACCATCTGTGACTCCTTGGTCTCCTTATTTGTTGAACACCTTGCCGAGTCATTCAGTTGTAGCTCAGTCTATGGTATAATGGACCTTTTCACCAACTATGACCAATATCCCCTGCATGTTGAGTCCTGGAATATAACTACATTCAATAGTCCGCTTAGACTGTATTACCTCACTACTCTCCCAATGGGTCACACTAATGCTGTGCAGATTTATCAGGCTGATATGGCCTTTATTCTCCAAGATGAGATTCCACATCACACAATGCCTTTCATTGATGACCTTCTTGTGAAGTCTGGCACATCTTGGTACCAAAGTCTGGACAGGTCTTAGGAGACCATTGCTGAGAACTTGGGCATCTGCCAGATTATCTGGGAGCATCTAACTATTGTCCACAGGATACTCCAATGATTACAAAATATCAATGCAATAGTGTCTGCCAAGAAGTTCGACCTTGCTACTTTGAATGCCACCATTGTTGGTCACAAATGCACCTTCAAAGGTTGCATTCTGCACAAGGTCAAAGTCCGGAAAATTTGTGACTGGCCAGAGTGCAAGAACCTGACCCAAGTTTGAGGCTTTCTTAGCACATGAGGTGTGGCACGTATTTTTATTTGCAACTTTGCATCTATTGCTTGTCCCCTCATAAACCTGACCCACAAAGGTATCCCCTTTGAATAGGATAATGTACAATGAACTGCCATGACTCATTTCAAGAACAAGATCATTAAGTCCCCTATGCTCTGGTAGCTGGACTATGAGTCTGACTGAGAGGTTGTTCTTGCTATGGATATCTTGGTCATTGCTGTCAGATTTATTCTTTTGCAGACTGGTGATAATGGCAAATGCTATCCAAACTGGTGCTGCTCCATTAACCTCACTAAAGTCGAGAACCGGTACTTGCAAGCGAAGCTCAAGCTCTATGGACTATTCCGCACTCTTCGCTCAGTTTGCGTTTTTATCTTTGGAGTACCTAACCTCATTGTCGAAATGGACACCAAATACATGAAAAGTATAATCAACAATCCTGATCTCCAATTGAATGTGACAATCAACCAGTGGATTGCTGGAATCCTTCTATTTCATTTCAAACTTCACCACATCCCCACAGACAGCCATATCAGGCCAGATGGTCTTTTTTGGTGGCCTCCCTCAGATGAGAATCTGCTTGAGATTGACAATGTTGAGAGCTGGCTTGACAATTCCTACTCCTTTTGTATTACACTTCTCAATGATTGGACACTACTATATGCCATTACCATACCTTCACTCAGACCTTTGTACCAGTCTTTTCCCCTGAAACATTCTACTTCTCCCTGCACCTCTTATGTACTATTACTTACTTTGCCTCCTCATTCCCCACCACTTTTGTTCTTCTTGGTCTTTTCTTTTACCATTTTCCCCACAGTCTTATCCTTGGATGCTTCTTCTCCTTCTTCTTCCACTTCAGATTCCACTTCGGAGCTGTCTACTATACCTTGGTCTTCTAAGGCCATCGCAAAAGAGGCTCACATAGCTCTTATCTGCTTCTTTCTCAGAGCTCGCCTTTAACCCACTGATCTCTCCGATGGTGAGTTTCAGATATTCGTTAACTCTGCCACCAAGTTTTTCTTGCTCAATGGTTTCCTCTGGTATCATGAGCCACATGGTCACCACCAGCTGATAGCACCAGAGTCATGCCAATTCAGACTAATCAAGAAGGCGCACAATGACCTTGGATACAAAGGTGTCTTCTCAGTCCAGACTCGGCTCCTACTCTGCTTCTGGTGGCTGATGCTTGTCAATGACATCAAATAGTATATCCGCACTTGCCATGAGTGCCAAGTCTGGCAGACCAGCCAGTTCCACATCCCTCCCCTCATTTTTGTTATCGGAGGCCTTTTTCATAAGGCCCACATCAATACAATACTAATGCCCCACTCTAGCAGATATAGATATATCATTCAGGCCCATTGCAAGCTGACTGCCTATCCAGAATGGTGCATGCTTCACTCTAAAAATTCAGCTGCCCTAGCCTCTTTTATTTTTAAGAATTTTTTTTGCTAGTGGGATTCCCTTGCCAAGATTGTTACTGACAATGGCCCAGCCTTCATCCAAGCCCCAGATATTCTTGCCGACCGCTACCAAATCCACCATATTTGGATCTCCCCCTACAACTCCCAGGCCAATGGCATTGTAGAATGCCAACACTATAATATCTGGAAAGCCATTATCAAAATGTCCCAGAAGGGGAGGCTCACTGGCATACAGCCACTCACTCAGTCTTCTGGGCCAAGCATGTCACTATACTTTGGTCAACTGGTTTGTCACCTTATTTTATGGTTCATGGTATTAAGCCACTCTTCTCATTCAATATCTCTGAGGCCACCTTTCTCTTACCTTTCCCAGATACTGACCTCCTATCTCTGGCCGGACTGGGCCAGACTGATTGCTTGGAGAGCCCACCAGCTCCAAAAGCATCAAAACAACTTGGAATCAATCTGTGAGCATATATTTAAGGCTTGTTTTGAGTCTGTAAAACACTTTGAGACCACTTTTAAGAACCAGATCATGGACTTTAACTTCCACCCAGGTAGTCTGGTTCTAGTTCACAATATCTGCATGGAGAAGGAGCTGAACTGAAAGACGAAGCCAAGGTACCTCAGTCTGATGGTGGCCCTTTACCAGACTACTAAAGGATTATATTTCTTGGCCAAGTTGGATGGTGCAGTCTTTTGACTCTGATACACAGCATTCCAGCTCATTCCTTACTATCTGTGCTTCCACTCATCCATTCCAGTCATGCAGCTCACCACCTTAGATGATGAAGACTTGGATCATATGGTAGGAGAAGACATTAAAGAGCCGGACAAAGAAGACTGAGATGGTCTGGATGACACCTAGTCTGACCAGCCTCGTATAGAACTCTTCCTTTATCTCTGTTTCACCCCAGGATTCATCTGGTGATCTCTCTCGCTTTCTCGCTTTCCCATTCAAATTTAAAAAAATAAAAATGCTAAAAATAAAAATAAAAATAAAAATCACAGACTCTTCTATATACTATCTTGGACCTCAGAACACTAACCAATGAACCTTGGACTACCGAGCCATATATCCCCCTGGCACATTTCTTTTTCTCCATATGTCTCACCCATATAATCTCATCATGTTCCCATTAAGCCTTTGAACATGCACTGAGATACTATGCTCATTTTCTACTATACTCATAAAACTATTCTCATAGACTGCTAACCAAACCAACCAATGACCAAAGGAAAATCCAGTAGGAATAGACGCTGAAAGAAGTCCAATGAAGCCAAGTCGGATGGTAGCCTGTGTTACATCCTGTCGAGGACAGGTCGACTTTCAATAGACGCGGTACTGTTTGGATGATAGTCCAATAGTGGGTTCGATGGGGGAGTGGCGCGGATGAGCAGGACTTAGGGGACGACGTCCAACAGACGGTGTGAACCAGTACTGTGACGCGGGTTGAGACAGGCCGCGCGTAAGCTGGCTTGGAGGGGTAGCGGGACGGCCGAGTTGGCAAGTCTGTTGTGGTCAAGGAGTGTCCACTCTATCAGTGGGACATGGACTGAAGACAAAGGGACACTCAGGAGAGCGGATCAAAAGTTGTTACTTGATTCGAAAGTAAGACTAAGATGATCTAGATGGACAGCTCATAGCGTTCTTAAGTACTGTAGCTAATGGTCCGTGTGGAGAGGCGGTGGCTGAGTAAGCGGTGGCTGAGTGAGCCGCCATGCTGACTACAGAGGTATTACTAAGTAAATACTTTAGTGACGTAAGGCTGTCGTGTTGGACGACAAGAATGGTTAGTAGTCCATACGCAGAGTCCGACTGGCGTAGCTACTCGAGATAGAGGAAAGGGAGACGGAGGTGAGAGCAAGAAGCGAGACTAGTATTGTACGATAGAAAAGGAAAACATAACATTACCCCTCACCAATCCCGAAACGCCGATAAGGGCTAACCTTCGTATCCATTTGGGGAGAAGTAAGTAACGTCGGCGGCGTTATCCATGCCATCGGGGTCGCCGGGTGCATACAAAGTCGAGGGAACGGGATCTTCCGGGTTGTCTAGGAGATCCAACAGGGCTTGGGGAAGGGGGTTTGCGATGGGAGGTCGGCGACGAGGACTGGTAGTGCACGCAGCGGTGTATCGTTCCTTCTTGTTATGCCGAACAGCGTTTTTCGGGGGGGGGACAAGGGAAGAGACCGTTGGGGGGAGGTGGTGGACAAGAGGGGGTGGGGTCGTAGTTTCCGGGGACATGAGGGGGACGCGCCGCGGGCAGACCTGGGGGGGGTGGCCGGGAGCGAGTTGGTTGCACCAAGGGCAACGATACGCATGACAGTCGTGGTGACTGTGGCCCGGGAGGTTGCACGCCAGGCAGTAGTGACGAGGACGGGGGAGGGCGTTGTTCAAGGTGGAGAGGGTGCGCGGAGCGTCCCAGTCGACCTTTTCGAAGCCGTCGAGGTCGTCGTCACTTAGGGAAGGGACAGCAACCGGAGACCTAGTCAATCGCCCATAGGTGGGGGCGACGTAATACCCGGTTTTGAAGTAGTTTTGGCACGTGAGCGCGGCTTGGATCGAGCGGAGAGTATAGGTCATCCCCAGTTCGTGCATGGCTGCCAAGAGGGCTAATTGGGTTTGGGAGGTGGTGTGGTTGATAGCGGCCAGGGTAAGGGCGGGGACTAAGTCTCTGGAGGGGGCTTGGGTGATGATATCGGAATGGGAGATAGCCAAGAAGGCGATGTAAAGGTGCCACAGGGCCGACCCTTTGGCGATGTTGGCTTCGATAGCCTCCACCATACGGGGATTCCGAAGGAACGTGACAACGAACGAGAGGTCGTCAGTCGTCATTGTGTGGGGGTCGATGACGTGGGCAAGGGGGGACCTTTCGTCCCAATCCCGGTCGGTGGTTAAGTGGGAGAGGTTGGTGGCGGCGAAGGTGAGAAAGTCATGTTGTCGGCGTTCTATGACGGGGGTGTCGAGGAGGGCAAGGGTTCCAGGACGAGGGCGGTGGTCGTTGGGATCATACTCTGAGTTGAGTTCGGTCAGGGGACTGTCGGGAACTGAATAGGTCACTTGACATGAAAGCGCAAGGGGGCAGGAGTGCCGCGGGGGGGAAGGGCGGACGAGGTCGTTTTCCTGTGTCTGATAGTTCCACCGGTAGGTGGGTGAGGGGGTACGTTGCTGAGGGAGTTCTGGGGAAGTACAAACGTGTTTTCTAGGTGGGCGCATCGTTGACAGTACGCGGTGTAGGGGTGGTCGTAGTAGATGTGGGCGGTGTAGGGGACAAAAGTGAGGGAATTGGAGAAGGTTATGTATTGGATAGGGTGGCGGTAGTAAGGGGAGAGGTTCTCGGAGGCGTGTGGGGACGAAATGGTGAAGGGGACGGAAAGTGTTAATTTCTCGGAAAGGCCTTGGGGTGGAGACGTTTATAAGTGTCGAGGATTACCTTGGTATTGCCTAGGTTAGACTCGGGTTCCCAGGAGTCTTCTTCGGGCGTGTATCCTTTCCACTGAATAAGGAATTGGCAGTGACCGTGAGTTCCCTGGTGGCATAGAAGTTGATGGACTTCATATTCTTCGTTTCCGGCAATTAGGTCAGGCGGTGGTTGGGGGAAGTTTTTGCCATATACATCGTTCTCGTGGTAGGGAGAGAGGAGTGAGGCATGGAAAACTGGGTGGATTTTCCACGTTCATGGGAGTCGGAGTTCATAGGCGGCTTTATTAAGGATTTTGATGACTTCGAACGGTCCTTCTCTTTTAGCGGCAAGCTTGGCTGTGGGAACGTGCCGTTGGAGGTTATGTGCGTCTAACCATACTCTGTCTTTTAATTTAAATAGGGCGTAGGGTCCATGGGAGCGGGAGGCCATCGTTCGCCGTGCGAGGTCATGGGCAGCGAGAGCTTCATCTCTAGCGGCAGTGAGGTTGCATAATCGTTGTTCTATGGCAGGGAGGTTGGAGATGGGGAGGACCAAGGGAAGGGCGAGAGGTTCATAGCCCATTTGGAGGGAAAACGGGGATTTGCCGGTAACGGAGTGTGGTTGGTGGTTATGTACAAATTCTGCGTGGGGGATGTGTTTGAGCCAAGTGAGGGGGTTGTTTCCGCGTAGGGCCCGTAGGTTGACTTCTAGTTCTTGGATGGTTCGTTCCGACTGTCCGTCGGTTTGGGGGTGGAAGGCGGTGGAGAGGGAGACATCGTAGTGGAGGAGGCGTCCTAGTTCTTTAGCAAACGCCGAAGCGAATTGCGGTCCTCGATCGGAGATGAGTTTCTCGTGGAGGCCGAAACGCCAGTAGATGTTGTGAAAAAAGAGGGTGGCGACCCCTTCGGTGGTGACTGTTGATTTGGTAGGGCAGAGAACTACTCCCTTTGTAAGTCCATGGTCGACCACGACCAGGATGCTGTCATAGGAAGAGGGACCAGCAGGGGGGAGTCCGGTGATAAGGTCATAGGAGAGTTGGGCGAAGGGACAGGGGGAAGATGTGGAAGAGATTGGTATGGGAGGGGGGATGGAGGGGTGTGTGATGACCTTGTTCTGTTGACAGGAGGCACAACCTTCAACATAACGGCAGACAAAGGAGGCGAGACCAGGCCACCAAAAGGAAGAGGCGACAAGGTGGCGTGTTTTCAGAACGCCGGGGTGGGCAGCGGAGGGGTGGTCGTGGCAGCGATGGAGGATGAATCGCCGGAGGTCGGGGGGAACGTAAGAGCGGCCTTGGTAGGTGAGCACGCCAGAGGTGTAGGACCAATCGGAAAGGCGGGAGCAAAATTGGGGGGGGATGGTGCCATCCATGGCCTGGAGGGCGGTAAGCACAAGCGGGTCCGAGGTGTTTGATAAGGCGAGTTTATTGTGGAGAGCGACGTCAATGAGGTTGATGAACAGGTCCGGGGGGAGTAGAGTGACATTCTCGTTATCGAGGTCGGAGGTGGGGAGGTGATCGGGACGGCGGGATAGGGCATCGGGGCCAGAGAGGAGGCGGCCGGGGACGTGGACAAATCTGAGATCGTATTCAGAGAGGGTGACGAGAGCGCGCGCCTGGCGACGATTGAGTTTTTGTGGGGCGCGGAAATAGGCAAGACTGGCGTGGTCGGTAAAGACTGTAACCGGGAAAGGGGAGCCGAGGAGGTGGTGCCGCCATGCAGCCAGTGCGGAGAGAACTGCAGTCAGCTTGCGGTCATAGATATGGTAATTCCGTTCAGCGGGGGAAAACGCATGGGAGAGGTAGGCACAGGGGCGCCAGTCGCCATTGGCGTCGGTTTGAAGAAGTATGCCTCCGGAGGCGTGGAGTGAGGCGTCCATTGCGATGGCGAAAGGGACGGAGGGCCAAGGGAGTTGGAGGATGGGATCACGTAGGAATTGGCTTTTTAGGTCTTCAAAGGCGGCCTGACAGGCGGGAGACCAAAGCCAAGTGGCCGATTTTTTAGTGAGGTCGATGAGGGGACGAGCGCATTGCGAGTAGTCGGAGATAAAGCGTCGGTAGAAGTTGGCAAAACCGAGGAAGGAACAGACATCGCGAATTTTGACCGGGGTAGGCCAGTCGGCGATTCCGGCGAGTTTAACCGGATCCATAGCGATGTGGCCGGGTTGGAGTACTAATCCGAGGTAGTCTATGGTGGTGACGTCGAAGGCGCATTTGGAGAGTTTCAGGGGAAGGTCGAGGGCGCAACAGCGGGAGAGGAAGGCATGGGTTCGGGTGGTGTGAGTAGCAGTGTCCGGGGAACCGATGAGGATATCATCCATGTAGATAGATAAGCCGGATTAGCCAGTAAAGAAGTTGGTCATGGCGCGTTGGAAGGTGGGGGGAGAGTTGACAAGCCCAAATAGCATAACAGTAGGAGCGAACAGCCCGCGGTGGGTGACGAAAGTGGCGAGGCTCTGAGGATCGAGAGTGGAACCGGGGGTGGCGGTGGAGGCCATGGGGATGCGGGTAAATCCGGCACTGACATCAAACTTGGAAAAAATAACGTTACCCGCTTGGGAGTCAATTATGTTGTCGATCCGGGGGAGGGGGTAGCCGTTCTTGACCGTATGTGCATTGACATGGCGATAGTCGATGCATAGGTGGAGCTCTCCTTTCTCTTTTTTATTTATGAAAAAACAAGGGGAGCCTTGGGGAGAGGCGGAGGGAACGATTTTCCCAGTTCGGAGGTTGTCATCGATGAAAGTGTCGAGGGCAGTTCGTTTATTGGGGGTAAGCGAGTAGAGTTTCCCAACCTTCGGGACGAAGGAGTCATCTGTCGTAATAGAATGGGATGGCGTTCCAGGGGGTGGGAGACGATCAGAGGATTCTTTGGTGAAAAGATCGTGGTACTGTTGGTACTCGGCTGGTAGGACGACCGGAGGTTTCGTCGGGGCTTCCTGGGCTAACTTGGTAGACGTGGTAACCAATCATACATCGTGGGTGTCATGATGAGAACGGAGGGCTCGATCGGTGAAGTTTGTCAGGGATTCGGTACCGAGGTAGCGATGGAGGTGGGTCCTTATAGGAGGTGAAGGGGATATGGGCGGTAGTTGAACGGTGTTCCGTCGCCAATCGATGATAGGGTTCCCATCATTGAGCCAAGGTCGGCCTAGGATGATGCGCTTCCTGCCGCAGTCGATGAGAAAGAAGGTGATTGAGTAAGTTTGAGATCCTATGATGGTATTGAGTGTAATCGAGTGACGGGCTCCGTGGTCCAAAGGATGATTGAGGTTGCTGATGGCGAGGGGGGTGGCGAGGGGGATGATGGGGAGGTCGAGTTCGCGGGCATAAGATAGGTCGAAGCAGTTGATGTCGGCCCCACTGTCGACTAGGGCGTGGTATACGGCTTTAGGTCTGATCGTGAAATGGAGCAGGAGGGTAGTATTCACAGACATATGTACACGATCAGGGGTAGTTACAGAGGATACATGAGCCGTTCATGTATCCTGGATTAAAAATCCACTAAGGGAGTATTGGGGGGGTTTTCGGGGGGGGCGGCCGCGGTGATAGCGGTGATGTGTGGGTGGGGTTTGGTAGGTATGAATTTGGGACACGCCGTGGATAGGTGTCCAGGTTGGCGACAGCGAAAACACAGGGAGTTTTTAAAACATCGTTCTCGTTCTTGGGGAGTGAGCTTGGCAAGAGTGACAGCATTTACAGCTGGAGGAGTAGGTCGTTGGCGAACAGTAGGAGGGCGGAGGGCTCGAGCTTGTTTCCATTTTCCATGGAAGCTGGACGCGCGGGTCATGTATCCGGCCAGAGTGGTAGGTGGTGTTTCCATGGAAATGATTTGCCTTGCCAGTCCTTCGTAGATGCCTTTTTCGTACAAGTGGATGAGGGTGTTTTCCTCAGTGACCCCTGCAAGAGCAGCTTTGCTAATGAAAGTGTTGTTGTACATCAGCAGTCCATCCTCTTCTTGGCCGGCTTTCTGTTGGTCAAGCCAGTGGTAAGCTGCTTGGGCTGCGTCGGCAGGTTTGAATGTAGTGCGAATAAGAGCAATGAATACGTTATAGGTATCGTAGGCCGGAGGGGATCGGGTGTTAGTGGTTCGGCGGTATTCTGTTGCCCAAGGCCCAGCGGTAGTGTTTCCTTTAGTAGTGACGTCGACAGGTTTATCCTTCATAAAAGACAGGGCGAAGCCAACTTTTGTTTTGTCGGTAGTGTAGATGTGGTCGTTAAGAAAAAGGTAGCCATTGATTTCTCCGAGCCACGTTTCGACGCGATTTGCATCGCCATAAAAGTCGCTTGGCCGTCCTACTTTGTATTCGGAAAGTATCGCAGCCATTGGGAGTGCTGGCGGACCGGCAGGCGGTAATGGAGCAGGGGCAGGGGCACCGGCTGGAAGACCGGGAGCGGGGGCAGGGGCACTGGCTGGAAGACCGGGAGCGGGGGCAGCAGGGGTGACTGGTTTGGCAAGGGTGGGGGGGTTCATTGACAAGGGAGAATTTCTTTTGGTTGGGACTAGAGTGGTACTAAAAGGTACACAGGTGGAAGCTACGGATCCTTGTTGTGAAAATGGGGGATGGGTGGTTGGACGACAGAACGGGGGTGGTTTCGTCTGTGGTTCCGACTCGTCAAGGTCGGTGAGAGGAGATTCAGGATCTGGAATGTTCTCTTTCTCAGGAGTGGTTTCGAAGGTGGAAGACAGGATGTTTTCATAGGAGGGGGTGGTCTACGCAGGGGTAGCCGTTCAGGGTAGATCTTAGTCTTTTGTTACGTCCTGTCGAGGACAGGTCGACTTTCAATAGACGCGGTATTATTTGGACGGTAGTCCAATAGTGGGTTCGATGGGGGAGTGGCGCGGATGAGCAGGACTTAGGGGACGACGTCCAACAGACGGTGTGAACCAGTACTGTGACGCGGGTTGAGACAGGCCGCGCGTAAGCCGGCTTGGAGGGGTAGCGGGACGGCCGAGTTGGCAAGTCTGTTGTGGTCAAGGAGCGTCCACTCTATCAGTGGGACGTGGACTGAAGATGAAGGGACACTCAGGAGAGCGGATCGAAAGTTGTTACTTGATTCGAAAGTAAGACTAAGATGATCTAGACGGACAGCTCATAGCGTTCTTAAGTACTGTAGCTAATGGTCCGTGCGGAGAGGCGGTGGCTGAGTAAGCGGTGGCTGAGTGAGCCGCCATGCTGACTACAGAGGTATTACTAAGTAAATACTTTAGTGACGTAAAGCTGTCGTGTTGGACGACGAGAATGGTTAGTAGTCCATATGCAGAGTCTGACTGGCGTAGCTACTCGAGATAGAGGAGAGGGAGACGGAGGTGAGAGCAAGAAGTGAGACTAGTATTGTACGATAGAAAAGGAAAATGTAACAGCCTGCATGATCTTGGGAACATTGGCAGGTATAGACAACCAAAAGAAGACCAAAGAAAATAAGATGGGCAGCACCCTGCATACAACTTCAGTCTATCATTTTCACCTCTCCTCTCACTT
>JBBPSN010000648.1:0-12568 GCA_038093615.1 Austroboletus olivaceoglutinosus | reverse complement strand
AAATGGTTATATCTCAGTGCCATGGCAACCAAATCACATGACTATTAGCTCATCTTCAGGGCAAGGGTTAGGGTTATCGATTATCCAGCAAGGGTTAGAGCTAATATATTTTGGTTCTCTTGCAAATATCACATCTTTCCAAAATGCCCCAATATTAGGACACTTATTTGAGCCATTGTATATATCATATTCTTTATTTTTGGTTCTTGGTTTGTAACCTGTTACTTTTAAACATGTTTGTGTGTAGGCTATCTAGAATTAGAATAGCTTATGCATGCACATACAATTTAGTATACATATAACATAATCAAACTATTACAATATATGTCTGGTACTCGAAAAAAACTTGCATATAATCAAATAAACACACAATCTGCTTGATATTTGTATACTACATCAACCAGTACACATGCCATTAAAAGTACAAATATAAACACACCAGAGATTGATTATATTGTTGTGTCTATGTCATTAGAGCCACTAGACCCAGTATTCCTGCTAGGTTCCATATCCTTGTCTGAAATATCATAATCTTCATCATTATTCTCCTCATCTGGCAATATATTCAATTTCTCCACTTGCTTGTTAATCCACATTTGCAATATATTACCAACAATCTCTCAAGTAGCAGGGCTAGTGGACCAGGTCTTCTGAATTCAATAGAAAAAATCCAGCTCAGAAAGGGATAGATTGTGTGGCTTTCCAACCACAAGTTGAAGATGGTGATATTGCTGCTACCATCCATCATCACTGCATCTCGAATAGGAAAAAGAGCATGAGTGAGATAAGGCCAATTAGCTTTGGGAAGGGTCTTTGGGATCCTTAACCTATCCACAACTTCATTCTACTTCTTGATAGAATAGTTTAGGGTTGTTTGTTTATTAAAACTCTTCAAGAATGCCAGTTTGGTAAGGATTTCATCCATTTTCTCCTTGGCTGCACTATGAGGGCTAATCTGATGGAATTACTTTGCAGAGGATTGGTTATTGTACTCTTCAAAGCCTGAATCAGGCATAGATTGTTTATTTGGAGATACCAATTGTTGGTAACCAATAATTAAGTAAATTTAATACTTACCGGGTGTTATAGCAGTGGATGCAACAAAGGCAGAAGTGGTTGGGAATGACATTCAATTTAGTATACACATGCACTATATATATACAATGGCTCAAAAAACTATTCCAATATTTGCAAGTTTTTCATTAAACATCCCAAATGGCAATAACCCCTAACCCTCACCCTAACATAGATAGTGTATGAAATAAAGTACTTACTCTTGGCTTTCTGCTGACCTAAAATTCAAAGCTGTGGTTAAAATTCAAAGGAATGGCAGTTAGTTCAAAATGACACCTTATTGGGATAGTTTTTTGACTTTAAATTTGGATTACATATATTTGGTAATACTTCTATTATGTCACCTTTATGTAAATGAGTATGGAATAGCATATAGAACTCATTTTTTCCATGTTAATATTCCCATTATTATCATAAAATTTATTTCTACTTCTTAAAAGAATATTATTATTTTATGGGTTTTTGACTTGGCAAATACAGTCCCAAACTGGCCTATGGAAGTCTATAGTATCTAGGGTTCATCATGAAATGCAATCAGAGGCAACTAGATTTTATGGTGGCCATTTTACTATGCTTACTTCTATTAATAGAGGGACTTTTTTTCAATAGATTATTATTGACAAGACTAAACATGCTAATACTATTCAGCATCCATTCTACCATCAACCCCACTCATAATCCTAACACTGTTCTATCTTGTTCAGTCCTATATCATTAGTATGCCTCCTTTAAACTTGATCATACCTTTGACCTCTCTAGTAATCAATTCCTCTTCTTTCATTTTGACACATATCCTTGCTTATTTGATCCAATTCTGTTAATTTGAGTCTTATTTGACAATATAACTCTCTTTCAATCCCCTGCAGTCCAATACTGGCACTTAAAAGCAGATACTGACCTCCTTTTCTAATAACCCTTAAAATTTACTTTTTTTTTCATTACCACAACCTTTAGAAAAGTCTTCCTCAGTCTATCTCTTACTCTTTGAGAATCACAGGAGTATTAACAATGAAATTGATGAACTTTGTGGCCTGAATAGCATTTTTAGCCATGCCATCAATGATTTGCTAAACAATAACCCTTTTGTTAATAGAAATAAACATGGTAAAATGGCCACCATAAAATCTAGTTGCCTCTGATTGCATTTCATGATGAACCCTAGATACTATAGACTTCCATAGGCCAGTTTGGGACTGTATTTGCCAAGTCAAAAACCCATAAAATAATAATATTCTTTTAAGAAGTAGAAATAAATTTTATGATAATAATGGGAATATTAACATGGAAAAAATGAGTTCTATATGCTGTCCCATACTCATTTACATAAAGGTGACATAATAGAAGTATTACCAAATATATGTAATTCAAATTTAAAGTCAAAAAACTATCCCAATAAGGTGTCATTTTGAACTAACTGCCATTCCTTTGAATTTTAACCACAGCTTTGAATTTTAGGTCAGCAGAAAGCCAAGAGTAAGTACTTTATTTCATACACTATCCATGTTAGGGTGAGGGTGAGGGGTTATTGCCATTTGGGATATTTAATGAAAAACTTGCAAATATTGGAATAGTTTTTTGAGCCATTATATATAAATATACATGCCTGCACTGCAATTTAGTGACAAGTTTGATATTGTCATGATAGGCTTGATGTTTTGTTTTGCATCTTGACACTTGCTTGCTTATGCATCCTATGCACTAAGTTTCTTCAATTGCCATGTCACCTCCTTCAATTTGTAATCATTTTCATGGGCAGTATAGTTGATGGTGGAGGTGGAGATAAATGTATTTGCGCTGGTCAAATTCAATTCTTATCTTATGCGCCCATACTAATATTTGATATCTTTTTCCTGGGTTGTAAATGAGATGGTATTGAAGTTGACTCCATAACCAAGAAATGTGACAGCCTTATCCATGTCATTAGACAACAAGTCATTGGTGAGATTCAAGGTTGGGTTGTGCAACTAACAGTTTTGTTTCTTAATGATGATAGTGATTTCCTATTATTATTTTTTAGTACACACATGTCATTAAAAAAACATTAAAATTAGAAATTTATAGTGAGAAAATTCTTGGTTGCATGCTGCAATTCATTGTTGATCTTGATGCCCTCTTTGGTTCTGATGCCACTAATGATAGATTGCATTATGATACTTAGAATCTGTGCAACTCCTTAACATCTTCATTTTGTAAATGTTTACTATACTCATTCACTTGACCATAGATCCTATTGTTTCACCTTGGTACGAGTTAGGAATATAATCAAGAAGAAACAAG
The DNA here is from genome assembly GCA_038093615.1 of Austroboletus olivaceoglutinosus. Classification (NCBI taxonomy): domain Eukaryota; kingdom Fungi; phylum Basidiomycota; class Agaricomycetes; order Boletales; family Boletaceae; genus Austroboletus; species Austroboletus olivaceoglutinosus. The sequence goes on along the minus strand of JBBPSN010000648.1, from coordinate 9,217 downwards.
TTGGTAAATTTGGAAGCTTTATTAATGCCATTCCAACTAGACCACTTGTTTGTAATGGAATTATTCCTGTAAAACTTGTCTAGGTATTTCATGACCTTTTCATGCAAAGACCAGATGGAAGGCAAACCAAGCATGGTCTCTCTAAAATCCATGTATTCTTCTGCCAAGAGTGCCTCTGAAATGAATGTGTTTCTATGGACTTGTATAGGATTGGTTTTTCAAGAATATGGAGTAGCATGAATGACCTAGTAGAAAGCTTCAAATTTGTTCTTTGTTTCATTGCTTGAACTCCTGAACAAAGCCTTATTATAAATAGCATTGCTTGCTTTGGGTTGAATAATGGAATAGACATCTGGTTTGATCTCCTTTTCTTAGTTGTTCAAAAAGACATGAAGTGTGGCATTCCGTTTGATATCACCCAGTCCTTACAGCAACTCCTTCAGGTCTGCTTTGGTGTTTCTCAACCAAATCTTGGAAAATTGTTTGTCTATCATGGCCTGTAAAATAGAAAACAGAGTTCAGCAATATCCACTCAAAAGAGTGATAAGCTTGGAAATATTATTAACAAATATTACTATTGAATGAATATTATTATGCATACCTCATTGACAAGTTCCTGTTGCACATCCTTGCTTTGAACCTTTGCTCATTTTTCCAAAAAGACATAAATACTGAACTAGATGCATGTTCAAGCATAGTTTTTATTGCATTATGTCTCACAACCATATATGTACATTGGGAAAATCCATGAAATGATCTTTAATAGGAAAATAATCATTTTATTAGTACATATGTGTACTAATTTATTTTTATTTTTACTTGCCTCAGCTATTGTTGGCCTGAAATCAATGGAATCATTATTCTGTAACCTGGTGTAGAGCTTAGCACCATTCTACAATACTATTTCCACATTTCTGATCTATTTGCTATTGCCTGAAGTGAGTTTTTATATGTCTGAGCTAGTCCAGACTACTTTCCTGTGGTCCAAGTGCCAATCCTGCATCCTGGTCTCAGCTCCAAGCTATATCAGATCTTTTATTTTTATCTTGAAATCCTTTTACCTTATGTTTAGACTTTTGGTCCATTGTTTTCAGACATGATTACATACCTTATACAATCCTGGGAATGCTCAGACTATAAAACCTATCATTAGCATTTGTTAATATATCTTTCTGCACTCATTATCTTTATATTTTCTGCTTGAAGGAAGTTCACCACAGGACTTCCACTCGCTGTTCATTGTTTCTCATTGACTGCCACACTTTTCTACAATATTTCCCAGATGCCAAGTGCATTTTCCATGCCCTGGACTACCTCCAGACTACCCAACAACTTCTCTTTCTCACCTAGGACTTTGCAAGAATCTACTGGGATCCTCTTTGGGAATGAATATATTACACCCCACACCTACATGCCTGGTCCTGGCTGTCCATACAGTCAGGATTATTGTTTTATATTGGGAAGAGCAAGACTTTTTGTATTCTACAAAAATATAATCACTTGCATTGTAAGGGGCATAAAAAGTGGAAATAGTGATGTTTCTTCTGGGAAATGAATAAATAGAATGCTAGGGAATATTCTTCAATCAAATTCCCCAGGCCCAATCTCACTATAAGCTGCTGGTTGTCAACTAACCTAACAAGTCAACAATAGGATTAGTACTAATGAGTAAATAACTTAGTGAATTGGATGTTTGGTTGTTCTTCCAAGTCTAGATTGTCAGTTGAAGGACTTAGTTTGGCTTTATCCTAGCATGGGTAAGTCAAAGGGTTGGTGATAAACTAGTGAAATGAGTACCAAAAGCCTAAGTGTATAGGTTTGATACTAGAATATATGGTTCATTTGGTGAGTTTACTCAAGAACTGTGCAGGCTGTGACTATGGGAATAATTTTCCATAAGAGTACCTCAAATGGTTGATTTTCTGAGATACTAGGTGCTGGATGATCAACAGTAGTGGTAGAGTAATAAATCACCTAAGTTTAATACCAAGGGATTTACTGTAAAGGAAGTAGTATGTGAAGTGTGAGAATTTGCCTTTATAGGTGTATCAATGAAGGTTCAACAGGGTGAGATGTCAACCACAATATTGGTTCACTGAGAGATAGAGGAAGGTGCAAGTATACACTCAACTAATAAGTATTCCTAAACTAGATTTGCTTAGGTTACAGTGGCTTTCTGCTAGAATGCCCACTTATTAGGTGAAATATGACTATTCAAGGGGCTTTTCTGCCTAGTAACACTTCCTGATACTAGCAATGGCTTTCTGCTATAGTGCCTATATTGCTAATTATCACTTAAATATACACTTAACTTATGCAGTTCCTATAGGGTTTTTACTAGGGCTTATGTAAGCTCTCTAGTAAGCGAAACCAGCTATTAGGATGTGTACTACACTGTGGATAACCTAAGGAATAGAGAGCTAAGCTTATACTGTGATTAAGATTGAAAACCTAGTCTAATTGCTATTCAACACAAGATTGGAAGGGGAAATGAAGGTTTAGGGCGAAGATTTTAGGTAATCACTAGCTGCTTATGTAAGGCTGCTAGGGTTGACCCAAATTCACACTTTAGTATACTGAGATTAGTGGAAAGGTCAATTCCTGATGTGGAATTTGATTACTTGTCAACTTAAGGTTAGATCTCAGCTATCAGATTGATCAAATCTAATATGGGGATGTTCCCAATCAGAATATAATGATCTGATGGCTTAGGTCAGCCCTCTATTTATACTACACTAGACTATCTCATAATGGATGGTGTTGGGGAGTGCCCTCAGCCATGCACTAACATGTTCAATACATGACCATGTTTTATGCTGAGTGTAACTAACCAACTTGGGGAGTGAGTTTGGTCATGCATTACCATGTTTTATGCATGGCCATGTTATGCATAGTGAGATAGTCTACTATGCTTACAAAAGGCTATGTCAGTCCTTATTTGGATTGGGGGTAGTAATGAGCAAAAATGGCTATTGGTTGCTAAGGGCATTGCTTCCCTGGGCTTGTGCCATGCTGTGTTAGGCTGTGCATGTGGTTGCATGTGCCCTGCATAACCTCCTGTCATCCTGGTAAGTTAGTGATAAAAGTCATTTATGTAATTGGCTAGGAAGGGTATCATGGTTCCCAGGCTATTAGATCTCATCAAGATTTGATGCATAGCCTTGCATAGCCTTGTAGGCATGTGGACACCACTGATGCCAAGCCTGTTCCATGCTTGGTTACTTGGCATTCCCACAAATCTTAGATCTGGAACCAATTTGGATTGTTCCCATATTGGCTTGGTTGGCTGTGAGCTTACCCAAGCCATGGTCAGGTGACTCCAAGCATGTGATCAGTAATCACATGACTCCTTGTCCCAGAACAGGGGCTGATTACATGATTAGGGTAATCTAGGATAACTTAACTAGCAACTTAGGCTAGTAGTATAGCAAAACATAAATAATTGGAAAGAAATGTTTGTATCTCCATGAGTTTTGGAGATAAAATCACAAAAGAATTGAGGGGGGGAGTTCATCATATGGTCTATCTTTTGACCATGGGAATTGTTGAGATGCTGTGTTCCTGACTCAATACAATTCAATTTGTATGCAAGTTAATGGGTTTGCCATTTGAATGTAAGCATATTGGTGGGGAAAAAACTAAGGAATATCCATTTCAATTTGATAGGCAGGTTTTGCAAGATCAGATAGGTAATGTCCTTGTATTCTTTATCCATGAGCAATCCAACAATAGCTTTGGTTTTGTTCAAAATCTGGACAAAGTAGTTGTTGAATTTGTCCTTGAACAAATGCTTTTCTTCAGGCTCGAATGATCCAAACAGATGCATGTAAGCTGAGAGATAAGTTAAAAATGCATTTTTCTATTTTTCAAAAGTGAGATGAATCCAGTTTCTAAGATGGTAATAATAGGAGCAGAAGACCTGGCTGCAACAAAGTCTTTTATGTATTCTTGCTCAACTATAGCAATCAACTTTTCATATTTGGTATCATCCAGGTGTATTTCTTGTTGGTTTTCCAAGATGCAATGGGTGGCTGTATTTACAGACTCCATAATATAAGAAGTTGTCAGAAATTCGAATATGGTCCACATGGAACCAAAGAGTGAAAGGAAAAACTATATAATAATAATTGGTTTTTAGTACATATGTGAACTAAAAAGTGACTGGACTTATGCCTGTGAAATATGGGTGAAGGTTTTCTACTAAAAGAGATATGTTCAACAGATCATGTTATTCAAAAGTCTCCAAGGCAAAGGCACTAGCAAACCATAGAGTTAATTTTTTATTTTAAAGAATAACATTTGGATAGGATATGCAATTGGACTTGTTGAACTTATGCATATGTATTTGGAATACTTACACTACAGTACCACTCTATTACATAATCATATTACATAATATGATACTGTACAATTTATATATACTTAATCAACTCAGTTATTTGAGTTTGAATAATACTCTTGTTCTTCTACTATATGTGAGGCACAGCCACTAACCACCAAGTCAACCCCTAGTGAGTAGGTTCCATGCTACTCTCTTAGGATCAAGCTAGCACCCTTTCAACAGGATTGACTATTCTGCCAGTCCAAAACTAGCTAATAATAAATCTTTATGTCCAATATCTTCCCAGCAGCCATATTACCTTGCAAACAGTGCAACAGATTCTTGAACAAGTTGGTATCAGTGTCCTGCTTATGAGGACATAGGAAATTAGATAATAGATTATAGAATATCAATCCAGCAATATCCTTGTTCTTGATCAGGTCTTTTAAGAAAGCTTTTTAGTACACACATGTATTAAAAAAAAACCAAACCAAACTCACCAATGTTGAAAACTATGCTAGCTACACAGCATCCTCAAGCTTCTTTTCCAATCCATGAATCTTCTTCTTTAAATCACTCAACTTCTTTTCTGTTGTTGCTTCAGACATGGCATCTTTTGCCCAGCTTAGTTTATAGACAGACTTGTCCATCTCCTTGCAGATCAGATTAATACAGTGGTTTCCATCAATGAGCTCAATAACTGCATTGGGAGATTAGGCTTCAGTACTCCATTGAATATGATTGAAATACATGACATTAAGACAATCTTGGACAAAACCATCTACAATATACTTCTTTTTGACACCTACAAAAATCGCATGGTTAGCTACTTGGTTGGCTAATCCAGAAGCCTCAACATTTCATTTCATCAAGTGCAAGAGTTGAACATTCAAAGGATGAGGGTTTAGTTTTTGATATCTTAGTATGGGCCCACTGCCAAGGTTGTTATTGGTCACAATGTTGATTAGTCCTCATTCTAAATGGACTTCATTTAAACAATCCAACAAGGTTGAGAACTTTTTGTTGGTTATAGCTTGCTTTCCCTAATGAAAACAAAATATTAGTACAAGATGATATAGAAATAAATCAAACAAAATATAAAGTATATAATTAGATTAGTAGTATACATGTGTACTAAAAAAACAGAAGATTAATCACTAGATTATAGCCTAGTGATTACAATGCTTGAAAAGATTTAATATTGAATTTTTTAGTATACATGTATACAAAAAAAAAGAATATATATATATAAAAGTGTATGAAAACTCACTTTAATTTTGGTTGGCTAAAAAACAAACAAAGATTACAAATTAGAAATATTATATAAGCAAATAAATAAAAACAACCTGTTTTGGCTTTGTTTGTAGGCATTTGTGTGTATATATTGTTTGAGTGGCTAAAAGTGGCAGGTGAGAGTTGAAGATTGAGTTGCAAAATTTGTTTGTAACAATAACCAAAGTTTTATATACTTGGCCATATAAATACTTATAAGTATTGGTAAATATTTGTTCAGATGATTAAAAAAGACTATTGATTATCTTTTGTTTGCTTATATAATCACTACTCCAAATGATCCAATCAACAAGTAATTTGAAATTTGAAACTGAGTTTAAATTTAATATAATTTAACTCCCTTTTGTTAATTCCCTTTCAGTTAGGTTAGGGCTCAGGTAGGTCAATGGTAACCAGAACCATGTGGTCATATATTACTGAGTATAAAATGTTCATTTCAATCCTTAAATTGATTGATGACTTACCCAAGTGCCATGCATCCATTCTATTTCAACTCCACATAGAACATGTCCCCTCAACAAGCACTTGCACAAAATTTACAAAACAGAATCCCCCAAGTGCCCAGTGCCATTTGAAAGATGAGACCACTTTCCTCTAAAAGCAAGGCTTACACAAATCACAAATACCAACTTAGGGTATCCTTTAGATGCCAGGTTACTAGAATATTAGCCCTACTCAACAGCCACTAATGGAGCATTTCTTCCAACAAGAATATTGTGTGTTTTTAAGGGTCTGAATGTGGTCATGTATTACTGAGTATAAAATGCCTATTTCAAGCATTTTTTCTAGTGGGAATATTGTGCATTTTTAAGGGTTTGGATGTAAATATATATAACTGAGTATGAAGAGGCCATTTTGAGCATTTCTTCTAGTGGGAATATTGTGTATTTTTAAGGTTTTGGATGTGGCCATGTATTACTGAGTATGAAGGGGCTATTTCAAGCATTTCTTCCATTGAGAATATTGCATGTTTTTACAATAAAATATTTGTTTGGGGCCTAGGTGGGGGATGAGGAAGGTGTTACATTTTGTGAATACACTATTGTTTACTCCATTTGAGCCTGGGACCTTATATGGAAATAGCATTTTGATGGCATATATGATTTGTTTGTTAGTAATATTACAGAAGTTGCATACCAGAAGAGATATAAATGGTCATTAATATCTAGGAGGTGCTAGGGGGCTTGCTGGAAGAAAGTGCTATATAAAATCTTGCTTTTTATTCTTGTTAGGTTGGTCATCCAAGAAAGGGGCATTAGCAGATGATTTGAAGTTTAGGATGTACAGTTCAAGCTAGTTAGAAGATTCACTAACAAGATGCTTATGTATATTCTAAATGTTTCCTTAGTTAACTTTCTCTAGGTATTTGGATCAATGACTTTCCTTGGCAACCTAAATATTATATATAAGTTGGGAGCTGGTCTTCTGATATTGTTTATGGACAGGGTGGAGTCATTATTAGCATTTTTTGTAAGCCTTGCTCAACAGTTTGCTGACTATATCTGACTCTGCTATAAGCACTATGGTCAATGTTACTTTTCTTCTTTTTCTTCTCCATTTGCTTCTATGATCTATCCATTTCCCCTGTTTACACTAGAGAATGACTGGTTGCTAGACCTCAATATAATAGTCTTCCCCATATGCTCCAATTTACTTGGACTGCTTTCATTTTATTGAGTGCCATCCCCTTAGATCAATCCAGCCTTCCATTTATTCCATGTTGGATTGGATATGTTTATATTGTACTTCTCATTCAGATAATCACTCCTCCACCCTCTCATTCTGGGCTAGAATTTTCTATTATATATATCATTAACAACAGAACCCCATTCTTTGTCTTTCCAACTTGTACTTTATGGAGTTCCACCTCTGTTCTTGTACCTATCTTTACCACACCATATGTACTTGTATTCTTTAGCTAAATCTATGCCAATCAATATAGTATTTAGTCTCTCCTAGCATTCTTTAAGAGAGTGAGCATCCTAGCATATTTCTTGTTCCTTTTCCATTGGACTTTATGCTACCACTGAGTGCATGCTATGAAACACTGCACTTCCATCATGAACACACTTGAGGCTATGCATTACTGTTAGCATAATAGTCCACCACCATTTGAAAATGAGATTTAGCCAGGTATAGGAAATCTTGTTCTATATGATGGTCTGTAATGCTGATATTTCTTTTAGGAAATAAATAAATAGAATGCTAGGGATTATTCCTCAATCAAATTCCCCAGGACTAATCTTACTATAAGCTGCTGGTTGTCAACTAATCTAATAGATCAACAATAGAATTAGTATTGATAAGTAGATAACTTAGTGAATTAGATTTCTGGTTGTTTTTCTAAGTTTAAATTATTAGTCAAAGGACTTAGGTTGGCTTTATCCTAGCATGGGTTATTGAAGGGTGGTCAGAAACTAGTAACATGAGTACCAAAAGCCTAATCATATAGATTTTATACTAGAATATGTGTTTCATTTGGTAAATTACTCAAGAATCATGCAAACCATAGTCTGGCAACTTGTCACTCAAGGCATCAACCATCACAGTATTGCTTAATGTGTTATTACATGTAATACATATAATTTATTTTTATTATGGGTATGTAATAAATCCTTGTGCATTATGGACTACTGTTAAGACCATGTAAGCACTGTTTTGGGGTCTAATTCCAGAATACCAGAGGTGACTTGGAATAGGACTTTAGTTTCACTATATGTAGTGTGCTCTTGTATGAGTCTGATTGTCCCATATTTCAGAGGGTCAGAGACAAAGGATTAGAGTAAAGCCATTAAGGCTTAAGCTTTTATGATTCTATCCATCTCACATTTCGTGTTTTCCTCTTTTTCTCTTCTCTTCTTCATTAGCCTTACTGTTTGAGCCCCATATGGACTAACTTCTCTACCATTGACATAACTTGACCTCTACTATATGATAAATATTTGCTTTTGTCATTTCTGCTTAGTTTTGTTAGTTGACCATCAGTTAATCACCTCTTCTTACTCATTACATATGCATAGACCATTGGCTCTTGTATTTATATCATGCCTTCTACTACTAGTCAACTAGCATAGTCTTACTTTTTGTAAACTCCCCACTTTGCTCAATACACCTTTTATGGTATACCTCAAGTTCCAAGTCTTTGTCCTACTATCAAATAATGCTCCCTTGTATAAAGACCTATGAATCCTTGACTATTTTCTTGGTTGAACCCCATCAGAACCCCACCCCCCCCAAGAAAGTTCTACAACCCCCCTTTGGTCATAACACAAGTGGAGTGAGAAGCAGGAGACTTAGTTGATATTTAAACTGAAGTCCAAGTACAGCATATACTAGGCTTTATATACAGAGGTCAGATGTTCATTACTAAGTTATTGTAATCAGAATGGGAGGATTGAGTACCAAAGCAGTGCTAGTGAGGAGCACTGATGTGAAGAAATCTAAAAAGCAGTGACTTGTACACAAAAGAAATTGTATTGAGTTAGGAACACAACCTATGCACTATTTCTGTTGTCAGAAGATGTATCATATAGTTGACTACCTCCCCTAATTTTTTTGTGATTTTATCTCAAGAGGTTCAAGAGATATGTGAATTTCTTTATG
>JBBPSN010000645.1:0-12642 GCA_038093615.1 Austroboletus olivaceoglutinosus | reverse complement strand
TTGGGCTGAAGGTGTCCATCTACACATTGCCAGTGATAAGGTGAGTGCAGTATGTATTTTCACCTGAAAAAACCCTTAAAGATCTGGGGGGAGTTATGTAACCCTATTCAACATTTATTCTTCATGTTGCTGATTCTTTTGATGATAACTCCACCTGCCAGTGTTAAGATTTGTCTTCCATATGACCTGCTTCTAGACAAACTTATGGTGAAATATAAGCACTACACTTGTAATCAAGTGGTACGTACCTTATAGTCCAATGCCTTTGCCCAGTCACTAACCTGCTTGATTCATCTATAAAGCTTCCACATCAGTGTTGAGGTAAGACCAAAGTGCAGGAGGGTTACATCCCCTATCAGCAAATCCTCAGATTCCAGTAATGACAATGACAGTGCCTTGAATAACATATCCACTGGTGCTATTCAGGAATGCAAAGTATGTTTGCCAAATCTTTTTGTTTCACCTGAAGTTCTCAAGCATTTAAAATGGAAGTGAGGGCACCCCAAATAAATACACCATCAGCTTCTGAAAGCACTAGCAGTATTTCTGCTACTAGATGCAGCCATCCAGTTATGCCACTGAGTTACGGTGGCAGGTTGAACCCTGTGTCTACTGGCTGTCCAGGTGTACTGAGTCACCATGGCAAGTTGAATACTGCATCTGCTGGCACTGTCAAGGAGGAGCGGGAAATCAAAGTATGAGTTGATCCCATCTTGTCTCACTCAGGAGTTAGGCTGTTCTCAATGCTTCAATTCATTTCAGATGAAAGTGCAAAAGCCTACCAAAACAAGCACAGTATCTAGGGGTGGGTGTTTAGTTATGCCAAGGCATTCTGAGAGGAATTTGAGGTCAACATAGTAAATATTAGTTGTCTAGCCTCATAAATGTCCTACTATACTTTCTTGCACTGTGGCCTTGAATTTTGAAGTGTTAGTATGAGTATTCCAATTCTTCTGACAAGTGGGGTTCAAAATTCCAACCCTTCACCATATGCCAAATCCTCAAGCTCAAGGCTGGAGCTAGATGCAAGGACAGCCCCTACCAGGATGCAAGAGTGTCATACCCTCAAACACTGCAAAGCAATGAAAAAGCTGACCACGACTATCCTTTTTCAAGATTTATTTGCCATCTCAAAGTGCCATCACCATGCAAGCTATCTCAGTTATCTAGATGGTTCCCTTTTCTTTAGTTGTCAGTTTATCACTTCTACTTACTCTGTGGCAGCCATTGTTTCCAAATTGGCCTCTTTTGATATCCAGGATCTTTCTGTATTGACCTATGATGATGAAGACTTACTGGAGGTTAATTTGATGCAACCACAGAGTTATAGGTAAACACATGGCATAAGGATTTATATTATTTCATATGTATTCACGTTTGATAGCTGTTTTTCTAGGACTACCCCTTGTTGACCTGGTTGAAGGACTGAGAAGTGTACTTTCATGAGTTATTGTGTCTTGAAGGAAAACACATCTTAGTTGCATGTACAATCTGCAAAGTGGCTAAAGCAAATTATACATGTAAGAATTGTGTTGGTAGGGTACTTCTATGCAAGTTGTGTATCATTTCAAGGCATGAGAGCAATCCATTGCATTTAATCAAGGTGTGTTATCACTGTTGTTGATTTTGTGCTTAAAAATAACTTATTCACAGTTTTGGAATGGGTCTTCCTTTGAACCCATCACTCTCAAGGATATTGGCTTGCATGTTTAGCTTGGCCATGAACCTGGCAAGCTGTGCTGCAATCCCAAAGTCTGCTTTGCGAGTACTTTTGTTATTGTTGACATGAATGGCATTCATTGTATTTCCCTCAACTTCTGTAACTGTGAACAGTTGGCAACTCATTGTCAGCAGCTCCTCTGTTTTGGGTGGTTTCTGGCTATGAGCTTCCATCCCTGAACTGCTGCGACTTTCTGCATCCTCAAACAATTCCATATTCTGTTGCTTGAATCCAAGATATTAGCATATGAATATTACAATTCTTTGGCATGGCTGGTAGACAATACTAGTTTGTTAAATATTAAAGTATGCATTGTGTTAAATATTTGATGAAATGGTTATTAATTGTTACCTGCCAGAATTGCTATGGGACATTTCTACAAATGGTGCAAGAATGATGACACCTGAAAATGCTAAAGTGAGTGGGATGTTCATTTGACCCTCTTGGCATCAACAACACCAATGAGGGGGAATGTGCAGTTCTCTGTCCTGCTTGCCCACAATCTGGCAAGAACCTACCTTCAGATATCCATGATTGGATGCCTGATAAAAAATAAGTTAGTAGTTTTTCATTTATAATTTATTGTAATGTCTGAATTAGATGGCTATATGTGTTGTTCATTGCTATTGATGCCAACTTTCACTTGAAATGCAAAAAGTATCCAAGAACAGTGTGGATTCCAGCCTGAGCAAAGGCTAGGGATACTTCATGGAGGAGACTGCATATAAATCATACCTCGATGAACACCAGGGCATTCTGCAAGAGGTATATGTAAACTAGTTAAATCTTTTTCTGACTTTACTAACATGTCATACAAAAGAGTATGTACTTCAGTTACAGTGCCATCAATATGGCAGACATGAAAGCAAACTATGGACTGTCCATTACAAGGGTTGGCATCATAGACTTTGCACATTATAATATGAAGCTGCCCTCAGGTGTTGGTGACCTCCAGAAAGGTGAAAAGTAAGTGCCACCATTGTCCATGGCAATACATAGTTACTAAATTAACTTCTAGATATATAAACATGGATTATTTGTTTTTTTCAATAATTTATCACAATCCTACCAAGATCCTGAAGGTCTCTTATGATATGGCATGCCAGTGAAACAAACATCTTTGGGAATGAATGAAAAAGCTACCCACAATAATACAGCTGGATGTAAGCAATATGGACATCACATTTTTGTTCCCAAGTTTTATCTCCCTGCTCATATCGAGAAGTGTCAGACAAAGTATTCATTTAATTTCCTTCCTGAAGTAGGACATATGGATGGTGAAGCACCAGAGCATGGATGAGCCAACATCAATCCCATTACATCAAACATGAAGAAAATGGAGCCTGGAGCTCACCATAATATACTCAATGATCACTTTGGCTATTCAAATTGGTGGAAAATTACTGGCCTTTGTAAGTACACTGCCACTTGCTGACAACAAGTAGCTGTGCTCATCATTCACAGCCATGTTTATGCTTGAAATTTTACAAAAAGCTATCTTGAAACAGGTGGAACTTCAATATGCACTGGAAGATCTTGAAGCAGGACTTCAAGACCATGTGAATTCATTGAGCATGTGGCATACCCAAGTCCTGGAATGGGCGAAAGATCAGACATAACCAAACCCATATGAATGCACCAGCAATGGTAAGTTCCTTGTTTCCATTTTCATTTTACTATATGGTCATAAATGAACTAGTTATAACTCTTGCTGCTGTTTGACTCCAACTTGCAAAGGAAGAAGCTGGAGATTTGCAACAGAACTCAGCCATGGTGCATAAAGATTGCACAGCCAGCATCCTCATTAGCTCAGGTTTGGAGCTAGAAGAACAGCAGTATATTATCTCAGACAAGAATGTGCATATAATGACTAATAATTTTTTAAGACATTATATTAAGAGTGAAAGGGTGGGACTTAGTGCCCATGCTACAGATACTCAAGAAACAAGTTTGGCCCAACATTGCATTAATACATGGGTCTGTCTTCAATATCTGTTCCTACCCATTCTTGCTGCAGAATGTGCAGAAGAAGAGAAAGATGCTGATACTCCTATTTCACCAGAAACATACCCACTCTTACTACTTTCACAGCTGCACACATCGATACCATATGATGAGAACCTATGGTGAATTGAATGGAGGCTATATATGGCTCAAGCTTTTGAGGCACTGCTTTCTCTTCAAGGCAACCTTCATGCAAGATCATATGTCCTCAAATATAAAGACTGCAACCTCCATGAGCAGGGTGCAAATACCAGAGCCTGCAACACCATCAATGCCATCAAGTTCTGAATCAATGCCACAGCTACCAGGTATAATAATGCTTACAAAGCATTAGTCAAGCTAGCCCCATTCCTAAAGGAGACCGGCTGGAACACTGCTCTGTATTCTCTTGCTCAGCAAGACATTCATGGATTGATGGACCTACTATAGGGTGAAATGGAAGGGACAAGGAAGTTATCTTGGATATGAACAACAGGGAGCATAATAGGCAATGAGAGTGAAGACTCAGAAGCAGGGCTTGAAGGTGCTGTTATAACTGTTTCACCTAACACTTCTTATGAGTTAGGTCTAACTGATTTACAGAAATGTGAATTGAGTGGTGCAAGGCCAGGGCGAGGGCGAAATATTGGGAAGAGGAAGTTGCATTACTAGTAGAAGAAATGCAATGGATAATATTGTTTTTCGAATGGAATGCTAGTCGCTGGGACAAAAGAAGGAAGAACTTCCATTCTGGTGATAATGCCATTCATGATGGCCATCATGCATATGCATATTGGCAAGCCACTCTGTGACACACTCTTGCAAAAAGGTGCCAATATTATTGGACTGACTCAATTGCACTTGTGAAATAGTTGGACAAGAGCAATGGCAAAGACTATGATATGGACACCTTGGCACAGGAAGTTCAGCAAGCAAGTAGACATATGGGATTGGATAAAGAGGAAGATTCATAGCCTACTCTTAAACTTTTTGTAAATGTAATATTGAAATGTCTGGTTGGCCAAGTCAGGTGAAGGAAAAAAAATGAATGGTGGGTGATGCATCAACAAGTGAGGAAAGTGGGAGTGAGCTAGATGATGCATTATTTGCATGTTGACAAGGAAGCATGAAGAGGGAGCAGGTGATGCATCAGCAAGTGAGAAGGAAATGTAAGAGCAAGCTGGATGATGCATTAGCTTATCTGTGGAGATGGTCGCACAGCCAGCAAGGTGATGCATCATCTACTTGTCAGTGAGGGAGTGGGATGAAGAAGCAGGGGATGCATCAATGCTATCGTGGATTTGCATTACTCAGCAATGGGGATTGCCATTATTGATGCATCAATGTCCCAGGGAGTGGTATCATAGAATGGCCTATTCATCTCAGACTTTAACCTCAATTTTATATATATCCTTCTTGGCTGGGAAGGATTAGCCATAGATGCTCGTGTTTATGATCATGCAATCTCAACAGATCTCCAAATTGGCCAAGATAAATATCTACTTGCCAATGCTGGATATCCACTATGCCCTCAATTACTTGTTCCCTATCATAGAGTACTTTACCATCTTGCAAAATGGAGTTATGCAAGTGTATGGTGAGTGATTTGCTATTATTCCTTGCTGTTATTGCTAATCAGTCATATTATTTAGTACTAAAAACAAAGAAGAACTCTTCAATTTACAATACACCTCTGCCCAAAATTTGATTAAATGGATATTTGGCATCCTTAAAAGTCATTTTCATATACTTCTCTTTCCATGTGAATTCCCCATGGAATATCAGGTTTGACTTCCTACAGCACTGTGTGCTATTCATAACTTTATTTGGTTTCATAACCCTCATGATGTGGATGAATCAGAGGATGACTCAAATACATATCTCTGATGAGGAAAGTGATTAATGACAATGCACAAGGGGCTGCAGGCACTAGTGAAGCAGTTGGTCAGGGTCCTGTTGCTATGAATGTAAACCCAATGGACAATGTATCGGCCAAGCAGAAGTGGGACAAGATTGCTTAGGCAATGTGAAATGATTATCAGCAAGTATTGGCTGAATGTGTCAATGTTTCAGAGGATGACATCAAATAAATATACTAGCATAGCAATCTATCTTACTAGTAAAACAAAGTTATGAAGTACAAAGTGGGCAAGTGATAGAGTGAGCAATGACTAAAAAAACAATACTAGCAAATAGCAAATAAATTGGCAAATACAGTTCAAACATGGTTGGGACCTATTTTATCTGCTTCGACTGCATGAATGAGGTCAAGTTTACGAAGAAGGTGCCTCACATATGCAGCACACTCATTGGCTTGAAAATTGAGAAAAACTGACACTTTTCCTTTCTTCTGCTCAAAAATCTCCCCAATTGCTACAATCTCATTGGTTGTGAGACCAAGGATATTGTACAATTGCGAAGTTGCAGCACCAACAATAGATAGCTTATTAGCAAAAGTGTGGGCAATGGTGTCAGTAAGATTGCAGATGGAACTGTCAACCATATTTATATATGGCAACCATGTTCAACAGCTTCTCTTCTTTTCTCTTGGCAGACATCCATGAGTGCTTGGACTTGGAGATCTGTGAGCCAGTGATGGAAGGAGGGTTTGTTGATTACAATGACCTTTCCAAAGATTGAGCAAGAGGGGAAAATAATAAAGATGGGGATACAGTTTCATCACTCTTATCAGGGGAAATTGTCAAGAATGGCATTTGTTGCAGTCAGAGATTACTGATGAACTGGTGGCAATATCTAAAGCAGGAGCAGGTGAAGGTGGAAATAATACATCCATACAATCAGAGAAGGGGGGTGCAGGAAAAGAGCCAGAGAAGGGGGCTATAGGAGCATGGCCAGAAAAGGGGGGCACAAAGATGGAAGGTGAGGAAGGTGCAATGATGGAAGACAGAATGGGCATAACAATGGAAGATGAGAGGGGTGCAATAACAGAAGATGAGGTGGGTACAATAATGGAAGATGAGGGGGGCACAGATACAGTGGTAGCATCTGGGGCTAGGCCTTGCCCTTGAGAATTTGGGTGAAATATGAAATGCCCTTGGGTGCCACCATGTGGAAAGATCTCCTCCATCTACAGGAGATATTCCCAATCTGAGTTTCAAAATTTTCACATCTTGGCATTTGCCTAGGAGTCATTATCAATTATAGAAATCAAAAATATATAGAAAAAACACACCTTCTTACTATATAGTTGTCAAAGACTTTTGCTGCTGCCGCACTTTGAATATTCACATCATGATCATTGTCCTAGTGGAAGCCTAATGTATGCTGACGATAGTTTTGGATCACAGAAAAGATTCCTTTCAACTAAATGTTGGATTAGTTGTATTTATAGATGGTACAAATAGAAAAACACTTATATCCTAGAATTTATTGCACATACTCTTAACATCCTTCTCCTTTCCGATGATAGGAAGCCCAGCAGACTTGATAAACCTGAGTGCACCTGAGAATGTTGAGTCTTTGAAGCTGCCATCACCTTGCTCAGCTCAGTGTTCATGCATATAGTTGACAAGAAGAGTTGTTTCCTCCCTTGACCACCTAACTGTTTTGGAGCGGCTATCATTGGAATCAGAAGGGTGAGCAGTAAATTGGATATGATCTGCCATGATTTGTGAGAAGACTGAAAGGGCTTTTGCTACTTCATGCAATTGGTGGTGGATGTGTTCACAATAACCAACCTGATCGTTAAGATAGGAAATATGATGAGGCGGCATTGTTAGGTATGAGGGGCAAGAGCAAGGTTTGCAAACTTTCAATCTCTACTTGACAGCCAGCTGGAAAGCCGAGTATACAAGCTACAATGACAAACATGCATGATGTTGGCTACTCTTAGCTACTTTCAAAGTAGCAGTTCCATTCAGGCTCTTAGATTATAACTGATGCTATTAACTCCTGCCACTTAGGTCAGTACCCCAGAGTTTTTTGTGATCAGAGACTTAGGCTGTGACCAGGATACAGCACAATATGTTGGAAAAATCTCTGCAGCATTAGATGACATAATAATTAAGTGGAATTTTAATGCACAGCTAAAGCACTAATGACTAAGAAAAGTTGTAAATGCTCACAGTCACATTACAATGGGCATTATAATGTCATTATGATGACTAATATTACACAATAACTTTAGATCTCCAAAGGACTGACTTACTGGCATGTACATGATAAGATTGTGGTAATGTATATCACTACACTTACATTAACCCCCCCAATTCACATTGACAACCCCCCCATTACAATTGCATGTCAAGTGACATTATATATCTGGAAACTTCACAAAGTCTACATAGTTCTATGTAGACTATATAGTTCAGTAGTACCTGTAGGCTTCTCCCTTATATATAGTGCCTATATAGTAGCACATTTTACTACAATATTGTATGTATTATAACATAGATGTGCATTGTATACATCATGCTACCATAGTAACCACTTGAGCCAGCCTTACATTACTACGAAGTACTATGTAGCACCATGATTGACTACATACTGCAGATAATCAATAATCACACTTTCATAGCATATAATATCAGATATATTATCATAAACTAACAGTGGTAGTATTGACTCAGACTTATCACTAACTTCTATAGTAGATATCTAATCAATATTCTGTTAATCAAATTGGTAATCATGGATAGCATTCCTAAAGATGCAGTTTGGCAACACCTTTCTCTTCGGTCCAGTAGCATTGCCTTTTGGGACACCAGCATTAACACTACATGAACATTAGTATAATTGACTAACACAGACCAAGTGCTCACCATCCATTATCATAGACATTCTGTAACAGCTTGTCAAGTTACTTGAGTTCAGCTGTTTCTGTGTGAAAGTCCTCAAGCACAGCAAGATAGCCTTCATAGATTGGCAAATAGTCATCTTCAGTGAAGCTAATGCCTGCATATATGCCCTGTGCCCACTCATTGATGGCACAGTGGATCTAAGGGCCCATAATGGGTAAATGTATTTGACAAGCTGCAACACATACCATGGCCACTGCAAGCGCAAATGCAGCACAAGGGAATGGTTCATAGTAATGGGTCCATTTTATTCCTTTGTCATGTTTATTCTTGAATAAAACCTCATTGATAACATGTTGTATTGCTGGCTGGCCATAAAGTCTACTATGCTCATTGAGTGACGCACCACACCTCTGAAAATGAGAGTAAGCAATCATAAAAACCAATGAACCATGACCTACATAGAAAGTAAAAGCAGCATCTGTCAGAAGAGTTTGAACCAGATCTCTATTCTTTTTAATGACAGTTGGATCTGCACTGGCTTTGAATGCAAATGCACCCTCCACCACATATCATGCCTTTGTTTTGAATTGTCTGTGGAGGTGGGTGCCACATTGAGTAATTTAAACAAATGGTCATTTCATATATCTTTCAAGGCTTATTACTTACTAGGTGTGAAATCCTAGAATCAAGTGTGATGAGGTGGATGGCATGGTGAGTGCATGCCAAAGTCCATGCTCCTTTTGCCCATTGACATTCTTGCTCAGGTTTTGGATATGGATTTTCAGTAAGTAAGAGCACATGATAAATTTCAATGGTGGTCTTGATGATTGGTGCAAGGTCTGCATTATAATCAAATTAACATGGACAATCCTTTCCTGTTACCTTGGGTTTCCTAGTGCTCAGAGCAGAGATATCATTCTTCCACAGAGATACCATCCTTCCTAGGCCACTGGGCTGCAGCAATGGACAGAACTACCTGTGACTCATCATCATTGCTCAGAAACTTTGCATAAGCATGCTTTTTGGGAGGTGCCTCAGTATCTGTGTCATCATTAGCAGCTGAACTACCCAGGTTGACTAAATAACTTGATGGTGGGGTTGAGGTGTGTAAGAAGTATGCCACATCATCCATCCCTTTGTCAGAATGGTCAGTATGGTCAATATCCAATCTAGAATGTCAAACACATTAGCAGATATATATTATATATGTTGCACTTACTGCTCAGAGGTACCATGCTTGGGCTCATTCAGTGCCATAGTCTCGTCATTGCTGGTATCCTTATTCTCCAAGGCAGCTGCGGCAGCTTCTTGTTTGCATTTTGTATTCAATGCTGTCAAGATCTCCTGGGTCTTGCGCTTTTTACTTGGGACCATCTTGCATGCACTGTTTATCTTATCTGTGATGGGCGGAACACTCCCCTTCCATAGTATGAGTTGAGATGCTAAAAGTGTCTGAGGGTGAACCAAGGGATTTCCAATGGATCTGGAAGAGAACTGGAAGCATGTCAGCTTTCAATACAGAAATAAGTGAAAAATTCTTACCACATTGTTGGGGGCAAGCTGGACATCAACATGGTCTTCATTTTGAATAGATATGTGATGTTCCACTTCCTGCATTGCCTTGATGACCTGCTCACATTTGAGGGATTGTTCTGTATGATTTTTTGCCCTTTCAGTAGATTCTTTTTCAGTTACTGACTTCTCCTAATCTCTTCCATCTGCAATATCCAAGTGAGTTAGCATTGTATTTGAATGCATGCATAGAGATAAGACAAATATTACCTAGTAATGCCTGGACTTTCTCACTGAGGTGAGAAACCCATCCTGAACATGTAGGATTATTTGCATGAATAAACAATATATCATTGATAGCTCTAGGCATTAGATAGGTTCAAGAAAATATGAGATGAGAGTGGGTTACCACAGTTGCAGGATGATAGAGGGCTAGGCTGAAGGCAAAGGGATTATATAGACAATAGTAGATGACTGAGTCTTGGCCACATTTCTGATGGTTTGGGCTTGGGTGGGTAGGCACTGAGCAAGGTGAAGATGGGACAGTGGATCAAAAAAAAAAGTGCTTACCTGAACACTGCTCCACAAACAATAGCCACAATCAAATGGGCAGTGAGTGGAGCGAGAATAGGAAGTGGAACCAAGAGAGGAAGCCAAAAGAGTCTAGATTCAAAAGTGTGTTAGTTGCTGATTGGAATGCCAGACAGATTCCATACATAAATGCCAGACAAATTCTGGTGGATTTGATAGCATTTTTGATGAGAACAGCAGAGAAGAGTCATTTTTGACAAGAACAATGATTTAAAACAGTTAGAGTAGGAATAATGTGGATGCAGAGTGGGGCATGGAACTGGCATGAAGACAATTCCAGATGCAGGATTTTGGAATGCCATGGTGGGCATAGCACTGGTTAGAGTATGTGCTTTTCAGCAACTTCTTGTCTCTTGTCATGGTTCATTTTCTTGATGTCTCCTATAAGAAATTCTTGTAGTCATTGTAAACTCACTTTTCCTACTGCCAGTGGTGTGCGACGGCATATTACATATTCATGAGCATGCCATGCTCATTGGAAAGCCCAGTTGTTGCAGCCTACTCCTGGCCAAGAGACTGCAGCTCTGTTCCATGGAGCTCAGCCTGGTGCCAACAATGACTTTAAGCTCATGAATGAGGAACCAGAAGATGAAGACTTACCATGAAATGAGGAGGACTGTCACTCTGAAGAGCACAAGAGGATAACCCAATACACTCAGGTTTTTGATGAGAAGCATGCAGCTGATATTCTTGGGACTGCCGAGACAAGCTCTGATGCTATAAAGGCCAATCAGGAAGTGGCAGGACAAGGGGAGTACACACTGTTTGCAGATAAGGAGGAGTGGGAGTTGGCAGATTGGCTCATCAATAACATGAACCAACAAGCAATGGATGAATTCTTAAAACTTGCTATTGTAAGTTCGAATTACAATGATATAATACCAGAATTTACCTGTCAGGATTGCAGACATGGACATGGACTCAAGCTAGCTATCAGAACAAGAAGGCTTTCCTCAAACTTGCTGATCAGCTACCTACCAGACCTGAATGGAGTTGCAAGCTCATTCGAGCACATAAAGATACCGAGAGAGCAGGTAATAAGGGCAAGGAAGGTGAAGAACTGGAACTATGGATATGAGACCCTGTGGCTTGTGTTCAAGAGCTCATTGGTAACCCTCCATTTCATGGAGAGATCATATATGCACTAGAGAGAGTATACACAGATGTGAACAGAGGTGCTTGTCACTATGATGAGATGTGAACTGGTAAGTGGTGGTGGGAAATGCAGGTAAGTTATGGAATTCCATTTTGTAAGAAACAAAAACATATCTGATGATTGAAAGTATCGATTGCCAGAAGGTGCAACCATAGCACCTGTGATTCTGGTATCCAATAAGACTCAGTTATTCCGTTTCAAGGGGGATAAAAATACCTGGCCAGTATACTTGAGTATCAGTAATATTTTGAAACATGTATGCCATCAGCTGTCTTGTCACACCTCAGTCCTGATAGATTACCTACCTATATCCAAGCTTGAGCTTTTTGACAATAATTCTGTGGTGGGACAGCAACTCTTCTATTATTGCATGAAGAGGTTGCTGAAACCATTGGTAGCTGCTGGCGAAAATGGCATCCAGATGGTTTATGCTGATGGGATGGTCCATTGAGTCTTCCTGATTGTGGCCGCCTACATCAGAGATCACCCAGAACAGTGTCTTGTTGCTTGTTGCATGCAGAATCGATGCCCCAAGTGCCTGGTGCATGTGAATAAGAGATAAGTAAACCAGCAATTCCTACTTTGCAATGAAACAGAAACAATTCGCACACTCCACGCACAAGCCTCAGGTCAATACCCACCCAAGTTTATTGCTGACGGGCTTTGTCCTATCTTCTCCCCCTTCTGGGCAGATCTTCCCCACTCCAACATCTTCTTGGCCATCACATCGGACATCCTACACCAACTCCATCAAGGCATTTTCAAAGACCACCTTAAAAAATGGTGCTGTTTACTTGCCAGCAAGAAAGAGTTCGACATACACTTTCAGGCAATGCCTGTTCATTCCAGCCAGTGTCATTTTAGAGAAGGTATTTCTAAAATCAAACAATGGACTGGAGGCGATCACAAACAGCTTCAGC
>JBBPSN010000640.1:0-12776 GCA_038093615.1 Austroboletus olivaceoglutinosus | reverse complement strand
CAGATTGAATAGCTTTTCTTTTGATGATGGCCTAAAACAAATTTGAGTAAAAGAAAATAGCATATATATATATGTACCTCACATTCGCTTAATTCTATTCAGCCAAGTAATATTGTACACTACAATACAGAATAAGCATAGTTGCCTGACACAGGTATCCAAGATCTGCTAAAAGAAACTTTCTGTTTGGAATATAAAGACTCCAAGAACACGCATTATTATAAATGCATCTATTCAATACAGAGCCCTCCTAGTCTACAAGTGAGTATGTAAATAACATATCGAAGTTACATACAAAATACAGTTCTGTGAAACAAAACCCTTCCAATTGTGAAAGGTGGAGCATGCATGTCCAGGTGGTATGGCCACTATGTGACTGCCATCAATCACACCAAGCATATTCTTGAAATATGACCAGAATTTTGAATTGTTGCAAATGTAGAAAGAGACTCTGTTTTCATCAGACAGCTTGACATAAGCAGGGTAGAATAGCATAGTTGCAAAGATATTGTTCATCTTGTGAAAATAGCTATAGAAATTTGTTAGTATAGTACAAGATTGAAACCAATCACTTACCATGATATTGTTATGATTTCTTTTTTCTTCCCTTATTCTTTCTTCCCATTATACTATTTGTTTCCCCTGTTCTACTTAGGAGATGACTATTGCTGGGATATCAACATGAACATGTACCTAGTACATCTTGATTCACCCAGATTGCTTCTGCTCTATTGAGAGCATTTCCAGTAAATCAATTCAGCCTTCTGTTTGTTTTGTGCCAAATTGGGTATGTTTGCATTTATGTACTCTTTCTGTATAATTCCTCCACCACCCTTTCTTTCTGGGCTTGTATTCCATTATATCATGTTGTCATTAATAATGGAACTCCATCTTCTGTCCATCATAGTTAGTCTTATATGAAGTCCCATTTCCACTCCTCAAAGTATTTATATTACTCATGTACTCATAGATTCCCTAGCTAAATCTATGCCAATCAATGCAGTGTTTAGTTCATCTAAGCGATCTCTAAAGGAGTGATCACTTATGTATTCTTTGTTCCTCTTCTATTGGACTTTATACTACCACTAAGTGCATGCTAGGTGTTAAGACCATGTGAGCACTGATCCGTGGTCTAACTCTAGAACACCAGAGTTGACTTGTGATGGGACTTCGGCTTCACCGTATGTGGTGCATCCTTATACAAGTCCAGTTGTCCTGTATTTTGGAGAGTCGGAGATAGAGGATCAGAGTAGAGTTGTCAAGACTCAAGTGGAGTAGAAGAGCAGGAGACTAAGTTGATATTCGAACTGAGGGCTAAGTACAGCGTACTTGAGGATTTATATATGGAGGTCAGATGTATATTACTAAGGTAGTCGTAAGTCTGGAATAGAATAACTAAGTACCGGAGCAGTGTCAGTAAAGAGCACAGCCAGAGCTGTGCTCCTAAGTGAGCACTGGTATGGAGGAATCTAAGTAGCAAGACTAGTACAAAAATGGATGACAGGAAACATAAGTACAATGGAACAGAGATACATACAGCAGAGGAACAGAGTTGAGCTGGTGTGTCTGGAGATTGTGTGTACCAGAGCTAGGAGGCCCGGAGGACCAGAATGGACTTGGCCAGAATTTCAGGATATAATAGTATTCCCCTCTTAGGCCTGAACCTCTGAAGGCCTAAGGTAGGAGCACATGTCAGAGACAGAGTCACATGGTGGGGATCAATGGAGTCATATGTGTGGAGATGTGGGACGGATAATGGCCAGAGTTGGAAAGGTTAGCTGAGTAGGCATATAAGATGCCAGTTGTGGGAATGCTTCTCTACTTCAATTCTTTACCATGTTGACCAACCTTCAACCGGAGCAAGCTACTCTGCCCACTGCACCTACCAACATTGCAGAGTGGGATGATGTGAGTCTCACAGAGAATGATGACGATGACAAAAACTTGTTGCAGGCAAAGTATGTGGAGTGGTGGAGGCACAAACAGGCAGTGAAAGAAGTGAAGTGGTGGGTGGAGGAGGCGAGACGACTGGCAGAGGAGAAGGTGGCCAAAGAGAAGGTAGAGCACGAGAAGGCAGAGAAGGAGGCAGCGGAAAAAGAGGTGGCAAAGAAGGCTGCAAAAGTTTTGGTGAGTACCACCCAAAAGTGGGGAGCGGAGCTGATGATGGCAATAGGCGGAGCAAATAGAGGCACAGCAACATGTCAACAAAGGCAAGGGAAAGGTGATGGAGGAAACAGCAGATGAAACCGAGGAGACAGACAGGTCCGAGTCGGAGGTGGAGGTGGAGGTAATAGAGATGCTAGAGGCATTGGCGATTCAGCATACCCCGAATGCATGTTTCCAGTGCCACAAGAAAGACATCAAATGCCGACTGGTGGAGGGGAAGAAGGTGAGGTTGTATGCACTGTGAGTGGTTGTTAAGGCGAAGTGCATTTGCCCCGGGCCCGGAGAGTCAACCAAGGAGATGCAGGCACTGAGAAAGAGAAAGACACTGGGACACCCCTGGCCAATGGAGGAGAGGCTAAAGAAAAAAGTTTGGTTAGTGGAGACAATGGAGGAGGACGAGAGGCCAGTAGCTGGGCTGAGCAGGAGACACAGAGACTCAGGCATGGAGATGACGGAGATGGTGGCAGTGGTAAGGGAACTTGCCGAGGCAGTTGACAGTATGCAAGAGGGCCAGCAGCAGCTTTGCAGGTGCCTCATGATCCAAGTCGGGCACTTGGTGGACTTTAACATTGAGTTCTGCAGGTTCATTGGATTGAAAGAGGATGAGGTGACGATGTGGAGGGCCAAGTTCAGCTTCGGAGATGTGATAGTGGTGAAGGAGGAGGAAGAAGAAGAGGTGGAGGAGGAGCTCAAGGAGCTTTCAAAGAAGAGGGCTGAGGCAAGGGAAGAGGATGCAGAGGGTGATGTGGAGATGGGGATGGAATAATTGTACCTCTGTCTTGTAACAATAGTTTTAATTTTTTGCACAAGTTTTTGTCCAATTCTAAACAATGTGAGGTCCAGGTTTGTTAGGGTACTGTTATATCTGTGTTTCTGACCCCCTCTGACTTTCAACTCCGGCGCACTCAGCACAACAACTCCATCCTCTGGACACCCTATGCACTTCATTACTCCAACTCCGTCTTTATTCTTGTATATTACCCCTGACCTCCATTTAGTTTAGTCCCACTATTTAGTTATCTCTGTATCTGTGCTCGCTTAGGAGCACAGCTCTGGCCCTCTTGTATCTTCATGCACCGCTCCAGCATCTTTGTACCCAACTCCAGTATTTTTTAGTATATATAGTTTACCTCTGCATGTACTTAAATCAGTTTGATTATCAACTTAATCACCCAACTAGTCCTCTGACATCCTGTCTGATCTTACCTCCGATTCTATTCCCGAAATACGAAGACACTGTCTGTACAAGGGCGCAACTCTCTTCTCTGCACAGCTGAACCCGCCGTCTTCACTTTTCCAATCCTTGGACCACTCCTGTGCTCACACACACTTTGCCAACCTCTTGTCCAACCACTGGACTTGACCTGGACCTACCCAGACCACCTCGGACTTCACCCTCAGACCATCTATCCACCTCTAGTCAGCCCAGATTTAACAAGTACCAGAGATGGAAGTTAGAGATGAGCTCAAAGATGTGGCCAAGTTCAGTGGCAAGTAGCCAAGAAGTCTCTTCATTAGTTTCTTTGTAGCCAGATTATCAGACCAGATATGGGAGCTTGCAGTGGCGGCGCCATCAGTTTTCCTTGGAGTCAAGGATCTCGGAGATCTCGAACTTGGGTTCACCATCAACTTCTACCAAAGATGGCGGAGGTTGAGTGCAGTTTGGAATGGTGTTGGGGACCATAGGCTCTAATTGGGAAACATGGAAGACCGGATATACAGCCTTCATGGAATTGGGGAGGTGGAGCATGAAGGAGAGTGTATTGACTTGAGTGATGATGGGGTATGGCCCAAGATTCTTCTCGGAGAGTTTTTTCGACAGATGTGTTGACCAGAAGTATTTGGCTTTCATGAACACTTGGTCACTGACTTTGAAGTCCAGTGCCAGTGTCGCTTGGCATCGGTGGGGCCTTGGTAGTGCTCTTGTGCAGCGGCAATCTCTTTGCAGAGGAATTGGTGGAGGGAGTTAAGGTCAATGGAGTATTTTTTGGTGCAGGCGGAGATGAGATCATGCTTGGGGTGGACAGTAATGTTAGGGTGGTAACCCTTGTTAGCGAAGAATGGAGAGATGCCAGTGGTAGCATTTGGAGCGTTATTATAGAAGAACTCCGTGAGGGGCAAGAGCTCGGACCAGTTGTCTTGCTGGTAGTTACAATAAATCCAGAGATATTGTTCCAGAGTCTGGTTCATGTACTCAGTCTGACTGTCACCCTTAGGATGGTATTTGGAGGTGAAATGAGCCGGATGTCAAGTGCCTTGCCGAGAGAGTGGAAGAAGTGGGAGACAAACTCTGAACCTCAATTGGAAGTGATGTGGGAGGGTACTCCATGCTTGGAGAAGACGTGGAGGAGGAAGAGTTTAGCCAACTCCAGAGATGTTACCTTATCATCAGTTGGAATGAATATGCATTGCTTAGATAGGCAGTTGACGATAACTAGAATGGTGGTATGCCCAGAGGAGAATGGGAATTATTTGATAAAGTCCATGGAGATGAAGTCCATGGAGATGGAGTTCCATGGCTTCTCAGAAATGGGGAGTTGCTTAAGAAGCCCATAGGGCTTGTACCTTGGAACCTTTGTGTAAGAGCAGGCAGTGCAGGAGGAAATATACACTTTGATGAATGTCTGGATACTTGGCCAAGTATATTCTCAGCAAATGAGTTCAAGTGTGCAGTTTTGGCCAAAGTGGCTAGAGAGTGGGTGATTGTGCTTGAACCGGAGAACCCAGAGGCAGAGGTCATCTGTGTCTGGTACATAGATGTGGCCATTGAAACATAGGTAGCCATCAGAGTCAACTGTCCAGTGTGAGTCAGAGTTGGAGTCAGACATGTGGATTATAGCAAGGGGATCGGAGGGGAGAGTGGAGAGGATGTCATTGTGGAGGGACTCAAGATTGAACAGGGTGCTGGCTTGGAGTACCAGATATGTGAGGTAGGTGGCTCAGAGGGACACAGCAAGCTGTTCTTGAATAAAAATGAAGTGGAAATTATGAGGATTGATACAAGTGTAGTCTTTATCCCCTTTTTTGGAATAGACGTCCCAGCATCTAGTAAGGGCATTGGGCTTAGTGCCAAGGTGGCCAAGATGGAACCAGACCACCATGTGGAATTGGGAGAGGAACTCTGACTAGTGGGCTTGCCACCAAGTCAAGAGTTTGGTAGTGGTAAAGTACTCAAGGTTTTTGTGGTCAGGGACCACATCAAGTGGAGTTCTGAAGCCTTCAAGGTAGTGTCACCAAGTCCGGAAGGCCTCGTGGATAGCCAACAGCTCCTTATCGTGGGTGTCGTAATTGAGCTCCAGAGTATGCAAAGTCTGGGAGTAGTAGGTGATGGACTGGATTTCCTCATCCGCATAGTGGATGGAGAGGATACCGGCAATGGCATAGTTGGAGGCATCAGTTTCTACTATTATTAGAGCATTGGGGAGCCAATGAGTAAGGATTGGAGTGGAGGTGAAGGCATCTTTGAGGGCCTGGAAGGTGGAGTGACAGGCATCAGAGAAAAGCCAGGGGGTACCCTTGCAGGTGAGGTGGATTAGGGGAACAATGAGATTTGCATAGTTGTGAATGAAATGCCAGTAGAAATTTGCAAATCCAAGAAAGGACTGAATGTCCTTTACTTTCTGAGGGTCCAGCCAATTTAAAATAGTCTGGACTTTGTCTCAGGACATGGTAAGACCGGAGGAAGACATTTGATAGCCAAGATACTCAGTGAAGTCAGTGTGGAATTCACATTTTTCAGGTTTGGTGTAAAGTCCATGTTTGCAGAGACAATGGAGAACCTCATGGACATGCACTTTATGAGAGGCCATGTCCTCGGAGAAGATGAGGATATCATCCAGGTATACTATGATGCAAACATCAAGCATATCAGTGAAGACAGTATTGATAAACTGCTAGAACACTGCTGGGGTGTTTGTAAGACCAAAGGGCATTATGAGCCATTCGTAGGAGCTGTAGCATGTGCAGAAAGTGGTCTTCCACTCATTGCCCTTGGCCACGTGAACCAGGTGGTATGCATACCAGAGGTCAATTTTTGTGTAGATCTTCATGTGGCTCAGAGCATCAAGGAGGTCAGAAATGCGTGGAAGTGGGTAGCGGTCTTTCTTCGTGATTCTGTTGAGTCCTCAGAAGTTGATGCAAAGGCAAAGCAAACCGTCCTTCTTGCAGACAAAGAGAACCAGAGCTGTGTGAGCGGAGGAAGAGGGATGGATAAATCCATTAGTAAGATGTTCATCTAGGAGGGTGCAGAGGGAATCAAGCTCGAACTAGGAAAGAGAGTAGATAGTGCCCAATGAAGGTGAGGCACCGTCTTCCAGATCGATCTTGAGGTTGTGTTCTCAGTGTGGAGCAAGCATGGAGGCCTTGCTCTTGCTGAAAATGTTGGTGAACTTGTGATACTTTGGAGGGATCCCAGAGAGATCAACTGGATCTGGGTTTGTGGTGGCAGCATGGAGCTCACTCTCCTGGGGGTGGAGTTGCAGGCTGAACTGCACAGAGCCTTGGAGGCGACAAGCCAAAGCAAAAGCTGGAGCATTGATGAATGTGATTGGCAGTGCTTTGCGGTTGGAGAAATGCAGTAGATCAGGTGGAGATGGAGTAGTAGGAGGTGGTAAGATCAGAGGCTGCAGAGGTGAGCTCGGCGGAGCTGGCATAGGCTGCAAGGTGGTTTGGAGTGAGATACTGCTTGTAACCTAGTCAATCAACAGATTGTAGTAGGTAAGCTAGTTATGTCCAAGGACAATAGAGCAGGAGCCATCCAGTAGAGTGACATAGAACATCATCAGAGTGGTATTACCAGTTTCAAAGCAGATGGAGAGATTGAGAGCTTGGGAGATGGTGGAGTTCAATATGCTGTTGAATAGGCAGAGTTGGAGTGGAGGGACCATATATGGAGAAAGATTGTGTTTATTCACAAAGGACATATCTATAAAACAGTCAGAGGATCCGGAGTCTACAAGCATGGGAAAAGTGGGCATATCATGGAACAGGAGTATAACAAAGGGCATAAGTGAGTGGGGGTCTAAGAGAGTGGACACATTGAGGTGGATCTTTTTGGGTGCACAGTCAAAGTCAATGCGATCATCCATTCGTGTGGAGTCTCAGAGGTTGCAGACTATTTTTTTGCCTCTAGAGTAGAGGCCTCCAGTTTTGCTTTTGAAGTTGTTGTCATGGAGTAGGCTTTGGATGCTCAGGATGTGGACTTGGAGCAGTCCTTGGCCATATGGCCACCTTGTCCACAAAACATGCAGAGCTTATTGTTAAAGCGGTGTTTGTGTTCAGTGTTGGTAAGCTTGCTATCTTTGCTGAGCTTTGATGAGAGGTCAGGTTTATTAGAGTTGGAGGACCTGGAGGGTCCAGAGGTGCTAGTGGCTTTGCCCTTGAACTTTTTTGAGTCCTTGGAGTCACCATTGCATTTGTCAGAGTTGTTTTTCTTGGAGGTGGGTTTGTCAGATAATGACTTGGAGGACTGATTTCCAGAGGGCTTCTGTTGCCAACTAATTTTGGACTTGCACTTCCAATAGCATATGTCGATAGCCTGCATGAGAGAATAGAGTTCAACGAGAATGCAGGGTTTACCCACATGGGAGATCTCATCTTTGATCTGGTCCAGAAGGCAATTATAGAAATGGTGCTGGAGGGCACCTTCTCTATAGCCCCAGTGTAGAGACCAGTGTGTCTCTATGGTTGAAACACTATATTATTGCCCCCTATGTACATCACACACTCACTCTCATTTCTTACTCGTATTCTTCTCTAGTCTGAGTTGCAGCATTGAAGTCCAAGTAGTCAGTCTTCACTCCGGTTACTTGGACCAAGTGCGGCCGATCTCAGACTACTCGGACTAAGTCTCACATTCGTACATACCACTTACTTACCTCATTTTGGACTTGGGCGCTATATTATCACTGCCCTTAGGGTTAGCAGTGCCCTTTTTCTTACTTTTCTTATCTTACATACTCAGTTACTTAACTACCATTATGGCACTTCTTACTTATTGGTACTTATGACACCTTGGGCTATGCTTGGGCTATATAATAGAGTACTTTGGTGAAATATCACCAGCTTCCATTTGGCTCACAACACTGTCACTGTCACCATATACTGTCTACGGCACCAATCTATTGTCTTTAATGTCTGCACTGTCCGCAACACGCCATTTTCATGCCTACCTTGGTCCAGACTTATCTCGGACTTGCACTGCCTAGTCTTGGACTTTGGTCTACCTTACCCTCTTACTTCGGAGTCCCTTTTGGGGCGAACCTATCACTCCCCCATCACTCCAGATGGCCTGGACTAGTAAGAGGACCTCCCTCTTATCCTCCCAGCTGCTTTTCTGTTTATTCACTGGACTTGCGAAGCAATCTGATTGAACTCCACAATATACTTGTTGATATGTTGGGAATCCTTTATGCTGAGGTGGTCAAGTTGGTGCTCAGCATTGCTGATGGGGTTGTGGGGTCCAAAGTTGGTTTGCAGTTCAAGAATGAAGTCCTGGAAGCTGTCCATCCAAAGAGGACAGAGTGTGGGGTTGTCTTTCTTGAGGAGGTTGGGTTTGAACCATTCCCAGGCTATTCCCTTGAGGTATGACTGTGTAAAGGAGTTTGCGGGGGTCTGTGAGGGTCTGTCCCATCAAACTGGTCCAATTCTCAAACTTTGGTGTATGGAGTTGATTCTGAGGGGCAATGAGAGGAGTGAGTGAGGTCCTGGATCGCGTTAGCCAAATCGGCCAACATGTCATGTGGAATGTGCTCATTGTGATTGGAAGATGGGTTGGAAGGGTCATCATCAGGATCTCTTGGATTTAATTCATCTGGCTGAAAGCCATCTGAATCATAGCCCAAGGAGTCATCTCTGGAGCCATTATCTTGCCTCAGAGGTGGATGACATGGGGGAGTGATGAACGAGCCCAGAGGGCATCATTCTATTTCCATATCACTGTCTTCATCGTCGGGTAGCTCCTCTATGTGCACTCCTAGAGTTAGGGTCCTTGGAGGTCCTTGGTGCTATGAGGCGGAGATGGGGGCGTGGCAAGCAGAGAAGCTCCGGAATTAGTCAACAAGTTTGGGACCTTGATGACTGTTACTGCCAAAGATGGAGAGAGGATTGTAATAGGGGGGACAATGTGGTTCTGCACCTAGGGTGCATGTCTAAGAGCATGTGATGTGAGTGGTAGTAGCCATGGCAGAAAGATGAGGAGACTTATAACAAGAAGAGTTTGAATATACTGTTAAGACCATATGAGCGCTGTTCTGTGGTCTAACTCTGGAACACCAGAGTTGACTTGTGATGGGACTTCGGCTTCACCATATGTGGTGTATCCTTGTACAAGTCCAGTTGTCCTGTATTTCAGAGAGTTGGAGATGGAGGGTCAAAGTAGAGTCATTAAGACTCAAGCAGAGTAGAAGAACAGGAGACTAAGTTGATATTCGAACTAAGGGCTAAGTACAGTATACTTGAGGGTTTATATATGGAGGTCGGATGTACATTACTAAGGTAGTCATAAGTCCGGAATGGAATAACTGAGTACTAGAGCTGTGCTCCTAAGCAAGCACTGGTATGAAGGAATCTAAGTAGCAAGACTAGTACAAAAGTGGATGACAGGAAATGTAAGTACAACGGAATGGAGATACATACAGCGAAGGAGGGAGTTGAGCTGGTATGTCCGGAGATGGTGCATACCAGAGCTAGAAGGCCCGGATGACCGGAATGGACTTGGCCAGAATTTTGGGATATGACACTAGCCCAGGAGTGTTGAGAAGGGCTGGTATCTTCATTAGTATCTTCTTGCAAGCTTTCCTGGGTCAGTAATCAAGGAGGATGCTTGCTGTAAGTGCAACGCTCGAGGATGAAGTGGACTTGAACAGTGAGCATGCACTCAGAGGTAGCACAAAGGCCTATATCATGCAAGGTTTTGTGGACCAAAGCAGGGCTAAACACTATGTAGAATTGTGTAGATTTAACTAGGGTTACAATCTAATGTATAAGGCACTTTTATAGTATGAAGAGAGAGCATGGACCAAGAGGTTAGGAATGGTAAGTATCAAGTAAAGGAAGTTCTATGAAATACCGGAAAGACTACTTGCCCAGAAAAGCAGATGGAGGAGTAAGTATCCAAAGATAGCTAACTATAGAAGAGACCAATTGTAACCTTACGAGGATGGAGGTCAGATGGGAAATGTGTCAGGAAATGGGAAGTCATTGATAACAGAGAAAGGATCTTCGGTTAAGGAATAATTGGTCAATGAGTACATGGAAAAGGATAGTAGAAAGGAGAAAATATAAGCATGGGGTTATCTACCATAATATGAATAGACTTAGCTGTTAAGGATGTCCAAGATGTTACCCCTTGCAAACCAGATATGACCCCAGTGTAGACTAATCAACCTTCAAGGGGAGAGTGTATGAAAAAGTGTAAAAGAATTCTGCCCTTCCCAGGGGCTCCTTCTAAAGGTGTTAAGGGAAAAGGAAAAAAAATCTTAGGCAATGGCCTGAGCACCACTTAACCCTGTGGATTAGATGTGATAAGGAAAGAGAGTAGGAGGTGTGATAAGGGCTCAAGAGAGCAGAAAATGGTAGTAGAAGAAAAGAAAGATACAAATATAGTGAAATAAAATACCTTATTAGCAGATCTTTTATTAAATGTTAGCCAATAGCACCTTTCACAGTCAACACCTTTATATATTTTATTCACTCTACATACTACTAATAAGCTACATATTTACATTCATTTTGTAAAATTTTTGTGATTTTTATGGTGGAATTGTAATGGGCAAGGCAAATGCTGCACTGCTGCATATGAGTAACTCCACAAAACTAATATGATTTTTTTCATCTGAAAAGAAATTCCATGTGGGTTTCCCAACTGAGCCAACACAGATGATACAAGTGAAATAGGCATTAGAAGGGCCCCAACCTTGCCACTTTTCCCTGTTGTTGCCTACTAACTTTATAGATTTCCTCTATTATCTACCTTTATTATATTCTCTCTTTATCACTCTATTTCTCTTCTATTCCCTTTTATATTATCCTTTTTTCTTTTTCTTTTACCCTTTTAAATTACCCTCATTTTCTCTCACATATGTACTTTTATATTACCCCTTTTCCTTTTCCTTATTCTTTTCCATTATTATTTTTCCCTTTTTTTTCTCTTTTTTTTTTTCCATTACCACTTTCTCCTCCCCTACTCTCTTCTACTATTCTTTCTCTTTTCCCACCCTCCCCCACTATTATCTCCTTCTTTCCCCACTCTCCCCCACCATCTTTTTCTTCTTTGCCTCTCTTCTATCATTCTCTCCTTTTTCTCTAACCTTTTCCAACCTCATCTCCTCTACTATTCTTTCTTATCATTCTCTCCCTCTTCTCCACCATTTTATCCTCTTCACCCACCCTCCCCCATCATTCTCTTTTTCTCTTCCATCCTCACATTTTCCATTTACTTTTACAATAAAACAAAAAACATGAAAACTTTGCAAATATTGTTAAACAATTCCAAAGCAACTTGGACATTAGAATATCAGAAATAGACTATTTGCAATTACTAACCATCAAGTAGATGCCCTTGCTCATTTGAAAACTGTGTATTTCCAATTGAATATGATATATTCCAAAGCTATATGGATTTGACATAAAAGATCCTACAAAATTTCCTAAAATTAAAAATATACATCTAATAATATCTCAGTCTCTAGTACTGGTAGTATGCATACTTGCATAGCATGTCCAAGAAATACAGATCACTTTATGTGAAATCCAACCAAATCTAAATAGTATATTCAAGAAATGTAAAGTAGTTTTTCTCTTCACTCATTGCACATATGTATGGTGGTTTACTTGAATAATATGTTTAATCCATTAATATCTAATGATTCTTGGGTCAAATATTTTAGTATTGCATAATACCAATAAAACTAGCTTTACAGGCATATATATTTGATGTAAAAACTCTCATTTACAATAATTATTAATCTCAAGTTTGAAAGTCCAGTCTAGTTCAATTCAAGTTTTTGTCTTATTAAAATGGAAACCCCCAGATTACTTCTACCTTATCAGGAGCATTCTACTTAGATCAATTTGGTCTTTTTGTTTGTTCTGTACCAGATCAGGTATGTCCATGTTTACTTACTCTTTTGGATGATTTCTCTACTATCCTCTTTTTCTGAACTAGTATTCCTTCACAAACATGTTGTCACTAACAGTGGAACTCCATCCTCCAACTGTCCTAGTTAATTCTACATGGAGTCCTGCTTCTACTTCTTGTAGTATTTATGTCATCTATGTATTTGTAGATTTCCTAGCTAAATCTATGCCAATCAATGTAGTATTTAGTCCATTTGAGCAATCTCTAAGAGAGTAATCATTTGTGTATTCTTTGTCCCTCTTCTATTAGACCTCATGTTGCCACTGAGTGTATACTAGGACTTTGTGATGGTATCACCCATACAATGGAATATCATAACATTACTACCATGCGATCTAGGACTATATACTGCTGTTAGCATAACATACATATATCATAATATATATATGCAACAGCTTTTGATTGGTCTTTGGGTTCTACTTAAGCTACTCAATTATTTAACAGAGATACTCTCTAATGGTGCTATAATAGC
>JBBPSN010000639.1:0-12805 GCA_038093615.1 Austroboletus olivaceoglutinosus | reverse complement strand
CATTTAGCAGTTAGATCTCATGCAATTCACTAAACAGTGGTTTTCTGAGCAATTATTGCAGAAGAATTATTGCACACCAACAACAAACCATCACAAGGAACTTTCTATCTCAGATACTACTTCATCTGAGACCCTTTCAGGAAATATCCATTGCACAGCCCCAAACCTTAAACTGATCTAGGAAATCACCAACCAAGCTCTACACTTATGTACCAAACCTATACACTTTGGGTTTTTGTACTTATCTGCTATCCACAACTCAGCCCTTCACTTATTTTTGCTAGGAAAGAAGCCAACCTAAGTCCTTCAGCTAATAACCTCAACTTAGAAGAACAATGAGGGATCCAATTCACTAGGTTTTCACTTACTCAATAGTTGAGCTATTGTTTGATCTGTTAGGTTAGTTGTTTACCAACAGCTTATAGTGAGATTGGGCCTGGAGGATTTGTTTGAGGAAGTCACCTAGCCTTCTATTCATTTATTTTCCTTAGACACAACAGCACGTAAATTTCAAGCTTTAAGTATTGGGCTGTTGGTCAAAAACTTCTTCTAAAACCCCTTGATGAGTTCCTCACAGTGGGCTCCTGTTGAATAAACAAAAAGGCAGCTGGAAGGATAAGAGGGAGGTTCTCTTACTAGTCCAGGCCATCTGGGGTAATGGGGAAGCGATAGGTTCACCCCAAAAGGAACTCCAAAGTAAGGGGGTGAGGTAGACTGAAGTCTGAGACCAGGCAGCACAAGTCCGAGGTAAGTCTGGACCAAAGATAGTGTGAAAATGGTGTGTTGCGGATGGCACAGACATTAAGGATGGTAGAACGGTGCTGTAGATAGTATATGGTGATGGTAACAGTGTTGTGAGCCAAATGGAAGCTAGTGACATTTCACTAAAGTACTCTATTATATAGCCTGAGCATAGTCTGAGGCATCGTAAATACCAATAAATAAGAAGTGCCATAATGGCAGTTAAGTAAATGAGTAGGTAAGGTAAGGGTAGTAAGGAAAGTGGGTGCTGCCAACCCTAAGGGTGGTGCTAATATAGTGCCCAAGTCCAAAATGAGGTGGGAAGTAGTAGATATGGGTATTGTACCAAGTCCAAGATGTCTGAAATCACATGCACATAGTCCAAGTGACCAATGTATAGTCTAAAGCCTTGGACTTGAGTGTCCACACTTGGACTTAAGGTAATATAGCTTGAACTAGATGGAAAGAGTAGTAATGAACCAAGAGTGTAGGAGATGCATGATAAGGATGATAGTGGATGGTTTCAACTATAGAGGCATGCTGGTCTCTACAATGCGGTAAGGACAAGGGGGTTTGAGGGAGTGAACAAGCGAATTTTATCCATGATGACGAGATCGAGCAATTGAGTAAATATTATGTTAGATAAGAGGGTGACCTCTATGTTGTCATCGGATGTATTGATAGAATATTTGCAAGAGAGGGCATCAGCAGGTTCCATTTGCATACCAAGTGTGTAAGTAAGGAGCAGGTTGAAGTCCTGCAAGAACATTTGCCAATGGACATGACAATGGAAAAGGTGGTGGGGTTGTCGGAAGTAAGTAAGGTTTTTGTAATCAGTGAGGATGATCACTGTGTGTTGGGCTCCAAGGAGATAGTGATGCCAGTCTTCCAATGCCTGGATGATGGCAAGATGTTTTTTTATCATAGATGTCATAGTTGTATTCTGCATCGCCCAATATTGAAGATCGATAAGCACAGGGGTGTAGGTCTCCATTGCCATCCTTTTGCATAAGGACTCCTTCTGTAATGGTAAGGGAGGTGTCCATCATAAGGTGGTATTGGAGATTGGAATTAGGGAGATGAAGGACCAGCTAAGAAGAAAAAAGCTTTTTCATTGTTTCAAAAGTGGTTTGGCATTCCAGGGTCCAAACCCAGATTTGTGCTTTCCGGGTGAGTTCTACAAGGGACTATACAATGGCAGAGAAGTTGGAATTGAATTTACAATAGAAGTTGCAAAATCCCAAGAAGGAGCAGACTGCCTTAAGGGAGGTTGGTGGTTCCCATTCATTGATGGCTTGGAGTTTGATAGTGTCCATGTGAGTTGTCTGGGGTGGATCACAAGTCTGAGGTAATTCATAGAGTTTGAATTGAAAGAGTATTTTTTTAACTTGCATTTTAACTTTTGTTTACAACATCTTTCAAGGACTTTGTGAGTTCAGTCTTGATAAGTGGGGAGGTCCTTCAAGTGAATCCCCATATCATCCATATAAATGGAGAGCCATCCTTTTGCAACAAAGTCTCTGAAGGCATTGTCCATAAAAGCCTGGAAGGTTAGGGGGCTATTACACAGGCCAAAGAACATAACTGTTGGTTCGAATAATCCAAATGGCATTATAAATGCTGCTTTCCACTGATCCTGGGGGAGATCTGGATATGATGATATCCTTCTTCAATATCTAGGCTGGTAAAGAATTTGATTTGGCAAAACAGTCAATGAGTTCTGGGATGCTGGGGAGAGGGTAAGCATTTTTGATTGTATGCTTATTAAGTTCTCGGTAGTCCTGGCATGGACAGAGTTCTCCTCCTTTCTTTGGGACAAAGAAAAAAGGGGATGCTTGGGGGAAATAGGCCAGGTGTTCTTCAATGAAATTTTTGCAAGCCTCTTATTCTGGTAGTGAAAGTGGGTAAGGTTTAGCTTGTCTGGGGGCAAAGGAGTTCATGAGATCAATTTTATGATCAAATGATTGGAATAGTGGTAGTGGAGGAAGTTTCTTTTGTTCAAAAACATTGTAATATGCTTCATAGATAGGGGGGAGAGTGATAGGTGGTTTTTTATTGGCTTCAATGGAGGTAGA
This sequence comes from Austroboletus olivaceoglutinosus, assembly GCA_038093615.1. Taxonomy (NCBI): domain Eukaryota; kingdom Fungi; phylum Basidiomycota; class Agaricomycetes; order Boletales; family Boletaceae; genus Austroboletus; species Austroboletus olivaceoglutinosus. The sequence continues at coordinate 9,989 of JBBPSN010000639.1, read as the reverse complement.
GATGGTAGTTCAGCGGATGTGCTCATTCTTGTAGTTGTGGGTATACCATTTGTTGATTTTGTAGTCTGAGTTGGTGTGGAGATATCATAGTAGATATCTTTGTTTGAGAGCATTGTCCTCATTTTATTATGATACCTTGTAATCTCTTGAGATGGTGACTTCTCTGGACATTCAATTGATAAGGGGGTTTCATTCCCTAAACCAGGTCATACTTAAGATGATGTTTTTCTTGCTAGGTGATAGTACGAGGAAGGTCCTATGTTCTTCAATGCCTTGCATCCACAAGGCCAGGATGGTCTTGTATTGAATCATGCCTGCCTTGTTACCTGGGCCATCTATGTTAAGGGCATGGATAGGGTGAGGAATTCATTCAAGGGGGTAATTATTTCATTTGGCAAAGTCATAGTTTATGAAGAAGCTGGTAGCTCCGTAGTTGATGAGGGCAATGGTGGTTTCAATACTTTTTCCTTCTGTAGTTGACAATGAAATGGAAACAAGGATTGAATTTGTTTCAGAGGATATGAGTACAGAAGTTACAGCTGGAGTGAAGGACATCAATTCCTTACTCCATTTTAAAAACCCTGAAAGCCTTTGTCTTTGTCTTCAATGTGAACGATGTTCTTGGTGGAACCTTCATTGGTGAAGCACTCTTTTAGTACTTGTAAGACCTCTATTTCTAATATCTTTTCCTTGGTCTGGAGTTATTGAATGTATTCTCTAATGGGGTCAGGCTTGGTTGGTTTGGTGGTAATAATTTTGGCACAGGCAGGGTTCTGAGGGGGATAAGGCAGGTGAATTGGTTGAATCAATGGTTACGGATAGAACAGCCAATTTTATAACAAATAAAGCAGTGATTTTCATAGATATGGCAAGCTCTTTCTATGGGGGAAAGCATTCTGGGATGGCGAGTTTAAATTGTGTCCACATCCATGGCATTGGGATCTCTGGTGCTTCATCTGGAATCAATGCATTCTTTCCTAATATCTCAAATTCTTTCTTGTTGGCAAGCAAATGCTGCAGCTTTCATTATCCAGTCCTTCCGACTTTCTGGTTCTTTCTCTTTTCCAATGATTTTATCAATGATGTCAGGATCGAGGCCCCTCATGTAGTATTCAATGAGACCATTTTGATTGGTGAGGTGACATTTGGTGGTGAGGAGAGAGAAGTCAGTTTTATATTGGTCATAGGTGTCAATTTCATTTCATTTCATGAAGACATGTCCCAACTTTCATCAGGCATCTGCAACAGATTCCTTGTGAAAGAAGGTGCTGAGGAAGTCTTCTTTGAGTTTGTTCCATATAATATTGGCCAGTGGGACAATTCCAGAGTCAATGTTCTCATAAGTGACTTCCATGTAGATGTGACCACAACCTTTCAACATCCTGTTGAGTGTGGTATATACTCATTTGGCATCATCATACTTTGAGGCATTTATTTGAAAGTATGCATTCATGGCCCTTATCCAAAAGTTGGCATTTGATAGTTTGCCAGAGAATTCATCAGGTAGACTAGCTTTTAATCCTGACATGCTTAGGTCATTGGGGGTGGGTCCTATATCTGAGAGAGGGTTGCTATTATCATCAGGGTAATGTGATGGGGGAAGGGAAGTCTCATCACCTTCATCTTGCTCAGTGTGATATTCAGAATCTGAAGGGGACCTATGAATGGAGATGGGGTATTCACCTGGTAACTGCTTGAGTGGAGGGGAGTCTAGGACAATATCTGGATCTTCTTCAAGGGTAGGTGGTTCTGAGTGGTGGGAAAATACCGAACTGAGGGCTTGGGAAATGGAGAGGTGATGGTGGGAAAGGAAAGGTGGGTTATAAGGAGTTTGATGATCTAGATGAGCTCAGTTTCATGTGGCTTGGTTGTCAGCAATAACCTGATTGGCTCTTTGACCTTGATGGAAGGTTTCTTTTTCTTTATCGGACATATACTGGGCAGAGTACTTGGATGAAATGGTGAGTGACCTTTCTGCATGGTAGCAGAGGTATGTTTGAGAGCTAAATCTTTTGTTATGCTAACAATAGCACTTAGCCTTGGACCTCAAACAGAGCTGGGATCCATGTTGGAACTAGTATCTCTTGAATACAGCCGATACCTATCAAGGGTAATCCTAAACAATCTGTGAGTACAACACTCAATGGTGAAGTGGACTTGAACAGTAAGTATGCACTCAGAGGTAACACAAAGTCCTTTAGAGAGGGGTCGGTAATCATGCAAGTCCCAACTGACTAGAAGGGCAAGGTGTGGGACTAAACACTATGTTGGATTGCATAGATTTAGCTGGAGCTACAATCTAATGTACAGGACACTTTTTATACTACAAAGAGTGGGCACAGACCACAAATGAAGATGGTAAGTATCAGGTAAGGAAAGTCCTATGGGATACTTAAAGGAGTACTTGCCCAGAAGAGAGGGTGGAGGAGGAAGCATCCAGAGATAGGTAACTAACTGAGAGTCTAATTGTAACCTTATGATGAAGGAGGCCAAATGGGGAAAGTGTCAGGAAAGGGGGAGTTGTCAATGACACTGAAGGGGTCCTTGGCCAAGGGGTAATTGGTCAATGAATAAGGGGGAAATGATAGTAGAAAGGTGAAAATACCAGTACAGGGTCTTCTATCATAATACTGGATCCCCCCATACACTCCCTATGCTCTCATCACTAACCCCCTTATTCAAACCTGTCTGATTCCATATGATGGGACCACCAATACGTGCACACAGGCTTCCACTGGTCCACAGGCAGACTTTCTACATTGCTATCCTCAAGTGTCCACTTGTCTACCAAGCCCTCCTTGACCACTCTACCTATGAAAATGGCAATTTCTTTGCTCTTTTCCTTGTCTTTTACCAGCAACAAGGCCTTGCAATCTCCCTCAATAGAGATAGAGTGGAGACCTATCCCACACCCAACTCCTCTATCGACTTTGCTCTCAAACATTCCCTGGTTAAGGAATACTCCCAAATCCTCTCCATGCTATACAATGTGGGCCTCTCCTAGGTCATCAACTCCCTCCCTCAACAAACTATCAAGCCATTCCTCTTTTCTATCCTCCAATCCCTCTCTCTAGAGGACAATGAGAAATACTGGTACCCACAGACCTATCCCATCTCCCTGGCAGAACCTGCCATTATTCCCATCTTTGACTTTATTGGAGAACAATAAAAGGTTTTCAACCCCCCAATCTTTGGACCCAGAGAACCCTTACTGAAAGGAATTATCACCACTGCTGAATAACTGGCAGATGCTGAGCCTAAGACCCCTGTCCATGGGACCCCCTCCTTCTATACCACCTTGTCTGACATCCACTCCCCCACTCCCCTTCATCTCGCAGGCCCTGCACAACCTGGCTGCCTGACTATACCCCCAAAAAAGAAATATGGTGAACAAAGAAGCACCATCTTGGCCTTGTGTGGGCTCACTTACCCCAATGGCTTTTCTATGCCAATTTCTGACCCCACACCCCTTCCAATCCCTGCTCCTACCCCCTAGCCCCTCTTGCATCATTACCCCTATCTGCAACCTCCATCCCCCCAAAACCAAGTACTTCAACTATGGCTCCCTCACCCACATCCACATCCACTGTCCTGGATACCACTGCCCCTTTTGCAGATGACTCACCCATAGCCACATTCAATGAGCTTGCCCCAACAATTGCTGTGCCTATTATGATGCCATTGGCTATTCAGCCCTAAAGTGTACTCCTGAGAACATTTGGCACAATGACTCCATCATCTTCAACAACAGGGATCCCAATGGATTCTAGGTGGATATATGTGGATATGGTGTATCCACTTCAAATGGGAGGTAATATTATGATAAACAACCCAAGGCTCATCTTTTCACCTTTTTACTATCATTTCCCTCTGTACTCATTGGCTGACTACCCCCTTGCTGAGGAATCCTTCTCTATTGTCAATGACTCCCTCCTCCCCAATGCTTTCTCCATTTGGCCTCCCTCCTCATAGTCATCATATACCATATATGTATGCTTCTCTCTTATTTCTTATTTCTTATCACAGACACCCTTCTCCTCTACCCACTCTTCTGGGCAAGTGCTCTCTTCCGGTATCTCATAGAACTTCACTTACTTGATACTTACCATTCTCATTTGTGGTCCATGCCCCTTCTCTCATACTATAAAGGCACCTTGTATATTAGATTGTAGTCCCAACTAAATCTATGCAATCCAACATAGTGTTTAGTTCCATATCTTGCCTTCCTCATCAGTTGGGACTTGCATGACTTTCCCTTTGATTCTATACCAGGACTTTGTGCTACCTCTGAGTGCATGCTTGCTGTTCAAGTCTGCTTCACCACTGAGTGTAGCATTCAAGGGCTGCTCAGGATCCCTTGACCCCTATTCAAGGTCCAAGACTAAGCACTATTGTTAGTGTAACATGTGACCTTTAAGACTCCACATGAACAAATGGTCATATTAATACTAACCATGCACCCAAGGAGATCTGCCTCAATACATCTACTCTCTTAGACACCCGCTTACTTATGCCCTCCATTACCCTCCTGTCCTATGATATGCCTGCTTTTCCCACACTTGTAGATTCTGGATTCTTTAATTGTTTCATAGATATGTCTTTTGTCAATAAACACAATCTTTCTTCATATACAGTCCCTCTGCTTCAACTCCACCTGTTCAATGGTACATCAAACTCCACCATCTCCTAAGCTCTTGACCTTTCCATTCACTTTGAAACTGGTAACATCACTCTGACAATATTCTATGTCACTCCACTGAATGGCTTCTGCTCTGTTGTTCTTGGACACAATTGGATTACAAGCAGTATCTCAATCCAAACCACTCCGTGGCCTATACCAGCTCTGCTGAGCTCACCTTCATAGCCTTTAGTCTTACCACCTCCAACTACTCCATTTCCACCCAATCCACTATGTTTCTCCAACCACAAAGCACCACCAATTACATTCATCAATGCTCTGGCTTTCACTTTGGTATGTTACCTTCAAGGTTCCATGTAGTTTAGTCTGCAACTCTGCCCCCAGGAGAGTGATCTCTGCACTACTGCTACAGACCCAGATCCAGTTGATTTCTTCAGGATCCCCCTGGAGTATCATGACTTTGCCGACATATTTAGCAAAACCAAGGCCTCCATACTTGATCTGCACTGAGAACATAATCTCAAGATCAACCTGAAAGACAGTACTTCACCTCCATTGGGCACCACCTACTCCCTTTCCTAGTCCAAGTTTGGTTCCCTCTGCACCTTCTTTAATGAGCATCTTGCTAACAGATTTATTTGTCCCTCTTCCTCTGCTCATGCCACTCTAATTCTTTTTGTTCACAAAAAAGATGATTTGCTCCACCTTTGCATTAACTTTCAAGGACTCAACTGAATCATGAAGAAAGATTACTACCCACTCCCCCACATCTCCAACTTCCTCAATGCTCTGAGCCATGTAAAGATCTACACGAAAATTGACCTTTGGCATGTATATCACCTAGTCCATGTGGCTGAGGGTGACAAGTGGAAGACTGCCTTCTGCATGTGCTATGGCTCCTATGAGTGGCTCGTTATGCCCTTTGGTCTTATGAATGCCCCAGTGGCATTCTAGCAGTTCATCAATACCATCTTCACTAATATGCTTGATGTTTGCATCATAGTATATCTAGATAACATTCTTATCTTCTCCAAAGACATGGCCTTCTACAAGATGCATGTCTGAGAGGTTCTCTATCATCTCCACAAACATAAATTTTATGCCAAACCCAAAAAATGTAAATTCCACACTGACTCCACTAAGTACCTTGGCTACCAGATGTCTCCCTCTGGTCTCATCATATCTCAGGATAAAGTCCAGACAATCTTGGATTGGCTGGACCCTTGGAAAGTGAAGGACATTTAGTCCTTCCTTGGATTTGCAAATTTCTATCAGTATTTCATCCACAACTACACTGATCTTGTTGTTTCTTTAACTTGTCTCATTTGCAAGGGTGCCCCCTGGCACTTCTCCAATGCCTGTCACTTCATCTTCTGGGCCCTCAAGGACACCTTCACCTCTGCTCCTATGCTTATCCATTGGCTCCCAGATGCTCTAATTATAGTAGAAACTAACACCTCCAACTATACCATTATCAATATCCTCTCCATCTGCTATATGGATAAAGAAATCCAGCCAGTCATATACTACTCCTGGACTTTGCATACTCCAGAGATCAACTATAACATCCATAATAAGGAGCTGTTGGCTATCCACAAGACTTTCTAGATTTGGTGACATTATCTAAAAGGCTCTGGAACTCTGGTTAATGTGGTTAGTCACCAACCACAAAAACTTGGAATACTTTGCCACTACCAAACTCCTGACTTGGTGGCAAGCCTGCTGGTCAGAGTTCCTCTCCTAATTCTACATGATGGTCCAGTTCTATCCTGGCCACCTTGGCACTAAGCCTGATGCCCTTACTAGACACTGAAATATCTATCCCAAAGAGAGGGATGAGGACTATATGCAAGTCAATCCTCACAATTTCCATCTTGTTTTTACTCAAGAACAGCTCACTGTATTCCTCCAAGCCACCTACCTCACATATCCAGTGCTCTGGGCCAGTAATATATTTGACCTTGAGTCCCTCCATAATAACATCCTCTCCACTCTTTCCTTTGATCCTCTATGTGTTAGTGATTTCAAGTCATATCCTTTCTATATTTAACCTATAAGGTTTGCACTTCCCATACATAGCCTAAAGTTTGTTCTTGGACTCATATCTTACCCAATCACCAAGCCCATTTATATCACCCATTACTTACTACAGCCAAACTACAGCAATTCCTAATGAAGAAATTTGATAACACACCAAGGTTAGGCAGCTGAGTTTGAAACATTCCAAGTGGGATTATTTCTCCAATACTTATCATAGCTAATATTATTCCCATTTTGGTGTTTTCTTGGCCTAGCATAATGGCATATTACCACCATTCCCCATTCAATAAGTTTTGTAAACTCATACCTTATTTTGGATATCAACTGGTCTAGCTTGAGTCTGGCTCCTGCTATAAAGGAGGCTACTAACAGTTTTGTGATGCAGCATTCCTCTTTACTAGGCTAGGTTTCCAATATCTACTCCTCAATGTGACTCTGCCAATGAGGCAACTTCAACCAGGCAGAAATGTGGTCGTCATAGGGCCCTAAAGTTAGGGCTTTGAAAAAAGCCATACATCAATTCTGGAGTTACATCCTGGATCAATACTCATTGCAATCTAGAATAACCCAGGATCCTCAAGTATATCACAGTCATCATTTTGGAAGGGCTTTGCATGCTTTTTGTAATGTTCAGACTTTGTTAACCAATGGTATTGTATTGATGTCAGAGGGTGCAGGTGACAACAAGGCATCACTGACAGCTAAGTAAGTAATCTTCTATATGCAATTTGTTTGTATTTTTGATGAGAGATATCTGATTAGTGAAAGAAAGGAATATGCTGTATTCAAGAAGCTACTATGAATGGTGCCAGGATTGGAGGATTGTCTCATGTCTTCATCTGAGGATGAAGTGATGTTAGTTGGTAAACTAGTAATATGGCTCGAGTTCTGAATATTTCATTATGACTTATATATGATTGAGCAGATTCAAAGAAGCATCAACAGTGCACAGGCTGATGACACAAAGGGTATGAAAGCTGTGATTGTCAACTAGATTTACATTCAAGGGCCAGTCTTTAAGTCCACATATTCCTTGCAATGTCAAATCCAGACAAGACTTCAATTATGAATACATTGGAGCTCTCCTTTGTCCTATTGGCCTTAATTGGGCAAATACTGAGTAAGTACATGTTAATTCCATTGATTACTTGGGGTAGCATCTGATATGTATTACCACCACAGAACTAGGTTGAAGCTCATTCACAGTCAAATTCAGGTGGCTGGTGATCAATAGCCAATTATCCTGTATGCAAACTACACTTATGACTCTGAAGATCCATGAAATGGACTTTTGAATAGTGGTCTTCTTGTTTTTGTGGGTAGTATATGTACTTAATACATTTCTTGCAGTAACATGTTCCCTCCAAGGTCTTCAAGCATATCTTTACATCTCCAAGCTCTGTTAATCCAGAACCCAAGGCAACCTATTTCAGAAATACACATATTCACAATATGCATGCTGTAATGAAAGCATTGATTGCTTACATTGTCACATAGGTGTGTTCAAATCTCATGGAACTGTGTGCCTAACCAAAATTAACTTGGTCTTTATTTATTTTTCCAAGCATACTTTACTTTTATTTTTGTGCAGGTGTTTTCCCACATGGATCTCATGACTGATTCCAAGCAGTTTTATTCTAGCCTTGTGGATTTATTGAGTAATCCTAAGGAAAAAAAAGAGATTGACCAACTTTTGACATGGTGGAACAAGTAAGCTAATGTTTATATTTCTTTTTTTTACTTTTGCCACTAACTCTTGAAATATACAGGTATTCCCACTCTAATCTGATACTGAGCATTTACCATCAAAGAATAGTACTCTGGCCAGAATCTGTGAGAAGCATGCTGAGCAGAGAAAAAAGGCTGCAGTTGCAGCTGCAACTTCATCTACTTTATCTTAGTCATTATGTTTATTGTTGATTAAACAATTATGTTCTGGCAAAGATTATTAAGATGGAATACCATCAGCTATTGCAATTGTGCACCAAACATACAAAATGATAGCTTTGATCAATGAAATTAGCTTTAACTGTTAATATACCTATAGATATGGATCATTAGAATAAGATGGTGGTGACCCATATAGGCTGACTGAAACTATTAATGCTACTTGCAAGATATATTAGAATTGCAGCTGGATATGGATATGATCAAAATATTGAAGGTAGATATACATAGCTACATAGGGTTGTAGCCTATTGTGGAGTTGGTCAATTTAAACACACTGATATTACTAATAATATGTATAATGTAATTTCACACTTACAAATGATTGGAATTTTTGATCTAGCATGACTGGTTGATATTTCTATTCATGTATACACTAGCTAACATATGATTGTAGTCCATTGTAAAGTTGGTCAATTTAAACACATTAATATTGCTAATAATATACATAATGTAATTTCATGTTTGCAAATAATTGGAAACTCTAATCAAACAGAACTGGCTAATATCTTTGTGACATTAGCTAATATTGCCTATAACCATTGATAAACAAGATGAACAAAATCAAACCCAAGAACTGATTTATTTGACCATATGTATAATTAGTTGTTAATATATATAATCTTAGATGGATCAAAATCAAAATTTGCTGGTTGCAAGTTCAAATCAAGCTCTAAAATATTCACAAGGACTTGTAATCTAAGGCAAATATTATCAATACATACTGACTAACATTTCTAAGCAGACATATATTTTAGTATAGTGGAAGATAGATGTGATCAGAATATAACTAATTAAAACATTTTACATGACATGTAATATATATATATCAATTATTATAGTTATTGGTAAATATGGCCAAACAAATTCAATCAGACATATTTGAGCATAAATTAGAAAGGGAATGAGAAATGACAATTATATATCTAGTCTGCCATAACTTGATCTAGTATTGTATCATAATAATAGATAAGAATATATATTATATATAATATAATGAAGTTGCTGGAGTGGTGCATAGAGGTACAAGAGAGCTGGAGCTGTGCTCCTAAGTGAGCATAGAATCAGAGATAGCTAAATAGCAAGGCTAACTAAATGGGGGTCAAAGGTAACATATATATTGGGAATAGAGATGGAGTTGGAGTGATGGAGTATATAGTGTGTCTGGAGGACAGAGTTGTTACACTGGGAGCACCAAAGTTGGAGTTGGAGGGAAATTGGAAACATAAAAATGATATATCCTATCTTCTTGTTGATGCATCCAGATCTGGGTTACAATCCAGAACATAGTCCTCTACAGACTAGAATATATATATATATATATTAGGCTTTTATTCATGCTATTTATTAGGATACTCTATCT
>JBBPSN010000637.1:0-12867 GCA_038093615.1 Austroboletus olivaceoglutinosus | reverse complement strand
TACCATGCAGAAAGGTCACCCACCATTTCACAGTACTCTGCCCAGTACAATTCTGACAAAGAAGAAGAGATAGCCCTTCGTCGAGCACAGCAGGCTAGCCAAATCATCGCAGATAACCTAGCTGCACAAGAACAAGAACGCCGTCAGATTCCCCTGCTTCTAGCACCTCCTGGTTCATCCCACCATTGACTCTCCATCCCCCAAGCCATCTCTTCCGTATTCTCTCGCCACATAGAGCCACTTACCGAAGTAGATCCCGATATCATCTTAAGCTCCCCCCCTCGCAAACCAGAGTTGTTACCCGGAGAATATCCCATCTCTGTCCACCGATCCCCATCAACCTCCGAATACCACTCTGAGGACCCAGGAGATGATACCTCGCTTCCCCGTTTCCACCACCCAGATCCCAATGAACCACCATCTGAACCAGAAGCCGACCCCGACAAGCCAGAAATGTCAGAATTAAAAGCCGGCCTACCCAATGAGTTTTCAGGTGAACCATCGGATGCCAACTTTTGGATAAGGGCAATGGATGCGTACTTCCAAATGAATGCCTCAAAGTACGACGACTCAAAGAAGGTGTATACCACCTTGAATAGGATGTCGAAAGGTTGTGGCTGCATCTATGCTGAAGTTACCTACAAGAATATTGACTCTGGAACTATCCCCCCCACCGACATCACTTGGGCCCACTTCAAAGAAGACTTCCTAAGCGCATTCTCTCACAAAGACTCTGCCACTGATGCCAGACTAAAACTCCGGAATGTCTTCATGAAAGGAAAGGGCATCAAAGCATGCGACCACTACAAAACAGACTTCTCCCTCCTCGCCACCAAATCTCGCCTCACAGACCAGAATGGCTTGATCAAATACTACATGAAAGGTCTTGATCCTGACCTTGTAGACAAAATCATCGGAGGAGAGAAGGAACCTGAAACTCTCAAAGACTGGATGACAAAAGCCGCCATTTTCGCCCACCAACAGGAACGAATCCATGACATACAGAAGGGATATTTTGACTCACAACGAAGCACCAAAGACCCCCACACCATGGATGTAGATGCCATCCAAACCAAACGTCCTGGATCCCTCTCCCCCATGGAAAAGGCTTGCCACATGCGAGAAAACTGCTGCTTCATCTGCCACAAAGTAGGATGCTCCACCCGTAACCATCAGATGAATTCGTCACCCCAGTCCCAACCACCTCACCCACCTCGTAACCCCGCCTGCACCAGAATGATAGCTGCCCCCGAACCAGCAAAGATAGACCCACTCCGGGAGTATGTCCAATAGTTGCAAACCAAGGAAAAAGTCACCAATGCAGAAGTACTTGACGTTCTCAAGGAGTGCTTTGCCGATGAAGGATCAACCGAGAATGTAGCCTGCATTGAAGGAAAAAATAAAAAATTCCAGGATTTTTGAAATGGAGCAAGGAATTGATGTCCTCTGCTCCAGCTGTAACTTCCGTACTTGTATCCTCTAAAACAAATTCAATTCTCATTCCCATTTCACTGTCAACTACGAAAGGAAAAAGCATCAAAACCACCACTGCCCTCATTGATTGCAAAGCAACTGGCTTCTTCATAAACTATGACTTCACCAAAAAAAAACAACTATCCCCTCGAAAGAATTCCTCATCCCATCCGCACGTTAAATGCGGACAGCTCAGGTAACAAATCAGGTATGATCCGGTACAGGACTATGCTGGCTTTGTGGATGCAAGGCATCAAAGAACACAGGACCTTCCTCATGCTACCATCTAGCAAGGAAAACATCATCCTAGGGATGACATGGCTGAGGGAACGAAACCCCCTCATTGACTGGACTTCTGGAGAAGTCACAATCTCAGGCAACTACAAAGTCCCCCAACAAGATGAAAATGACGCTCTTGAGCAATAATATCTCCTACAATATCTCCACACCAATCCCGACTGCAAAGTCAACAAGTGGTACACCTGCCACTACAAAGAAGTGGAACATGTCCACCATACCACGATTTCCACTGCCATTACCACCGAGTGTAAAAAACCCCCCATAATTTTACCACCCGCATACGAAGCATATCAAGATGTCTTCGAGAATAAAGGACTCCCACCACTACCCCCAACTCGTCCCTTTGATCATAAAATCGAGTTGATGAACTCATTCATACCCCGACAGGCTAAGCCATACCCCCTCTCTCTCCCTGAACAAACAGAATGCAGGAAATTCCTCGACAAACATCTAGCTCGAGGAACCATCCAACCCTCGAAATCTCCTCAGGCTTCCCCCATATTCTTCATTCCAAAGAAAGGTGGAGAAGAACTTCGCCCCTGCTAAGACTACCAAGATCTGAACAAGCATACCATCAAAAATGCTTATCCCCTTCCCAACATCTCCGAACTCATCGATCGCTTCGCGGGATCCAAATTCTTCACCGGACTTGATATCGAAGGAGGATACCACCATATCCTAATCTGCCCTGAGGATCATTGGAAGGCTGCTTTCGTCATCCCATTCGGACTCTTTGAACCTACCGTTATGTTCTTCGGCCTCTGCAATAGCCCACCCACCTTCCAAGTGTTCATGGATGCCGAATTTGCTGACTACATCAGTGAAGGATGGCTCTCCATCTATATGGATGACATAGGAATACATTTCAAAGACCTCGCCACCCATCAAGACCGAACCAAGAAAGTCCTCCAATGGTGTCATGATCTTAAGCTCAAATGCAAGCTGAAAAAATGTTCGTTTGACTCCGATACCATAAACTACCTCAGTCTTGTAATCTGTCCAGGTCATCTCAGCATGGACATGGTCAAACTCCAAGCCATTGAAGAATGGAAACATCCTACCTCTCTCAAAGCTGTCCACTCCTTCCTTGGATTCTGCAACTTCTACAGGAAGTTTATCCCCAACTTCTCTCACATCATCCAACCTCTGGTTGAACTCACTAGGAAAATGCAAACCTGGGACTGGACCCCACCTCGCCAAGAAGCTTTCGAGACATTAAAAAGGCTCTTTTCCACCCAACCTGTTCTCCGACTCCCAAACCCCAACCTTCAATACCACCTGATGACCGACGCTTCCCTCACTGCCACAAGAGGAGTTCTAATGCAAAAAGACAGTAACGGAGACCTCCACCCTTGTGCCTACTGATCAGCTATCCTAGGTGATGCTGAATGGAATTACGACATCTATGACAAAGAGCTTCTTGCCATCATTCAGGCCTTGGAGGACTGGCACCATTATCTTCTAGGTGCCCAATATACCGTCATCATACTCACTGACCACAAGAACCTCACATACTTTTGCTAACCCCACCACCTTTCCCATCACCACGCTTGGTGGCAAATGTTTTTACAAGACTTTGACCTACTTTTGACATACACGCCAGGTACACAGATGGGCCCCGCTGATGCCCTATCACGAAAGGATTCTATTGACATATCCGAGGATAATATCGAAGTTACCCTTCTCCCCAAAACTATGTTCATCCGGTCTCTTGACCTTGCAATCGCCACTAAAATTCAGGATTCCACTCCTACTGATCCACTCATACTTACTGCTCTCAAAGCAATGTATGAAGACACCGCCCCACTTCCTCAATTGGTCCCATCTGATTGGACGTACTCTGAGAACCACCTATACTTCCGTGGTCGTCTCTACATCCCCGAACCAGCCCGACCCGACCTCATCTGCGAAATCCACAATTCCTTAGCGGGTGGCCACACCGGCCAATTTCGCATCCTCTCCCTCCTCGAACGTGACTACTGGTGGCCCAGCATGTCCACTTTCGTCCGTCAATATATTGCTGGCTGCACTACTTGCCAAAGCAACAAGGTGAACACCCACCCAATGACACCCCCACTGTCCCCAATCCCGTTTTCCTGCACTCGCCCTTTCCAGCAAATCTCCATGGATCTCATCTCCGGTCTCTCCCTCACCCAGGGTTTTGATTCTATTATGGTTGTGGTCAACCATGGCCTTACAAAGGGGGTAATTCTCTGTCCTTGTGACAAAACAATCGACGCTCGAGGAATCGCACACCTCTTTTTCCAAAATGTGTTTAAACACTTCAGACTTCATGACAAATGTATCTCCGATCGAGGCCCACAATTTGCCTCAGCGTTCTCCAGAGAACTAGCCTGCCTCCTCCAATACAACCTAGCGCTGTCTAGCACCTATCATCCCAAGACCAACGGAGAAACAGAACAAGTAAACCAAGAATTAGAAACTTGGCTCCGGATCTTCTGCGACAAAGACTCCACAAAATGGCCCGATCTCCTCCCCATGGCCGAATTCCACCATAATTCTGCCACACACTCTGTTACAAAATGCTCCCCCTTCTCCTTAATGATGGGATACGAACCACGCGCCTATCCAAAAATAGGAAAGACCTTTATGCTTGCACTACAGTCACACCTCACCTTCCTTTCCGATGCTAGGGACGAAGTCCAAGCAGCACATGATCATGCCTGCCTCCTAATAGCTGCTAGGAATTACAAAAAGTTCATCCCATTCAAATTAGGAACCAATGTCTGGCTGGAAGCTACCAATCTCTGCCTTAACTTCCCCTCCTGGAAACTAGCCCCGAAGTGAGTCAGACCTTTTGAGATCTCCAAGGTACTATCCCTGATCGCTTACCAACTGAAACTACCCCTGACCTGGAAAATTCACAATGTCTTCCATGCTTCTCTTCTCATACCTTATCGGAAAACTACTGAACATGGCCCCAATTACGATAAGCCACCACCAGAACTTGTAAATGGCGAAGAAGAGTGGGAGATAGAGTGTATCATTCTACATCGAGAAGTTCCCAGAAGAAGACAATACAGGGTCCGATGGAAAGGTTACAGGATAGGTGAAGATTGTTACGTTTATCTCTTTTCTTTACTTCCTTGTAACTATCCTGTCTACGATACTCCTCCGACTCCCCCTTTTCATTGTATTACCTACGTACTCCTTGGCCTTCGCCTGTAGGACTCCGTGAACGGACCACCCCTTTTCCCCTCTTCCGCAGTCGTTCAACACGACACCTATACATCACTAACGTATTCACTTAGTGATACCCCAGTAGTCAGCACGGCGGCTCAGTCAGCCACCTCTTAGATTACTCATCCCTCTCTGCACGGACCATTGGTCGTAGTACTTAAGCTACAAGTCGTCTACGTCGTAGAGGCATCTTAGTCTTACTTTCAATCAAGTACCACTTTCCGATCCACTCCCCCGAGTGATATCTCTTCCTCAGCCTTCGTCTAGCTCTTTGAAGTAGACGTCCTCATGGCCATCACAGATTCGCCTGCCAAGCGGTCTCGTATTCTCTCTCCGCCGGCTTATGCGCGGCCCGTCTTATCCCGCGTCACAGTACTGGTTCATACCGTCTGTTGGACGTCGTCCCCGCAGGTTTACTCGGCAGAGTTACCTTGCACTCCTCGAACCCATCATTGGACTCTCGTCCGTTCGACGCCACATCTACTGAAAGTCGACCCGTCCTCTTCGGGACGTAACAAAAGACTAAGATCTACCTTGAACGGCTACCCCTGTGTAGACCACCCCCTCCTACGAAAACACCCTGTCGTCCACCATCGAAACAACTCCCGAGATAGAGGAAACTCCAGACCCTGAATCCCCTCTCACCGACCTTGATGAAACCGAAACCAACCAAGAAAGTTCCCCACCCCAGGACACTCGTCCTCCCTTCTCACGCCAAGCATCAATCGCTTCCACCTCGACACCATTCAGTACGATCTTGGTCCAAACCAAGAAAAGCTCCCCTTTGTCTACCACACCCCCCATTTTCGCCCCTTTCAAAAGAAAGGCAAACCCTCCCCCAGCCGGTACCCCTGCCCCTGCCTCCGGTCTCCCAGCCGGTGCCCCTGCCCCCGGTCTCCTAGCCGGTGCCCCTGCCCCTGCCCCCGGTCTCCCAGCCGGTGCCCCTGCCCCTGCCCCCGGTCTCCCAGCCGGTGCCCCTGCCCCTGCCCCCCTTCCGCCTGCAGGCCCGCCCATACTCCCAATGGCCGCTGCACTCCCCGAATACAAAGTAGGATGTCCTAGTGACTTCTACGGCGATGCTAACCGCGTAGAAACATGGCTGGGCAAAGTCAACGGATACCTTTTCCTTAACGACCACATCTACACCACCGACAAAACAAAAGTCGGTTTCGCCCTGTCTTTCATGAAAGACAAACCCATCGACGTCACAACCAAAGGAAATACTACTGCCGGCCCATGGGCTACTGAATATCAACGCACAGCCAACGCCAGATCCCCCCCATCTTACGACACCTATGATGTTTTCGTCGCTCTCATCCGCACAACCTTTAAACCTGCTGACGCCGCCCAAGCAGCTTATCACTGGCTCGATCAGCAGAAAGCCGGACACGAAGAAGATGGGCTATTAACCTATAACAACACTTTCCTCAGCAAAGCTGCCCTTGCTGAAATCACTGCTGAAAACACCCTCATCCATCTCTATGAAAAGGGAATTTACGAAGGACTTGCGCGGCAAATTATCTCAATGGAAACCCCTCCCACTACGCTAGCAGGGTATATGGCTCGCGCGTCTAGCTTCCACGGCAAATGGAAACAAGCCCGCGCCCTCCAACCCCCCACTGCTCGCCAACGCTCCACCACCCCAGCCGTCGGAGCGGTCACCCTTGCCAAACTCACTCCTCAGGAAAAGGAAAGATGTTTTAAGAATTCCCTCTGTTTCCGTTGTCGTCAACCCGGACATCTATCTACGTCATGTCCAAAGTACCCGTCGAACAAACCTCGCCCAAACCTCGCCGCAGTCGCTGCAGAACCCCCCCCACCCGATGCCTCACTTGTGGATTTTTAGTTAGGGATGCTCACACAGCTTGCGTATCCCCTGTAAATACTTCCGACCATGTACGAATGTCTAACAAAACCATGTTACCACTTTGATTCATGATCCTACCACAAGCCGAACATCACGCCCTTGTCGACAGTGGAGCAGACATTAACTGTTTCGACCTGTCCTATGCCCACAGTTTAAAACTCCCCTTGGTCCCCCTCAAAACTCCTCTTCCAGTCAACAATCTGAACAACCCACTCAAGGACGGAGCCAAGTACTTTATCACCCTTGAAACCACCATTGGACCTCATGTTTACCTTATCCCCTTTTTTCTCATCGACTGTGGCAAACATCGCATTATCCTCGGTCGCCCATGGCTGAACGACGCCAACCCTGTCATCAATTGGCGCAATGGCACCATTTTGCTCCCTCCAATACCCCCTCCCCCGTCAAATCGCACCCACATTCACCGCTTTCTCGGCAAAAAAACCCCTGCCAACTTCCTCAATTGTGCCCTCCGTGCCCATCACTCCACCCACGATATCCGCCACATCACTACGTCAACTGTCCTCGCTCAGAATGCCCCCGATAAACCCCCCGTATTACTCCCTCGGGAATATGAACAATACGCCGACCTCTTCACCAAGGAGTCCTCTGACCGCCTTCCCCCTCCGGGAACGCCATCCCATTCCATTACCATGGATGACTCTTTTACCCCGAAAGTAGGCAAGTTATACTCGCTTACTCCCGACGAACGGACTACCCTCGACATTTTTATTGACGAAAACCTGCGCACCGGAAAAATCATCCCTTCATCCTCTCCCCAGGGTTCCCCCTGTTTCTTCGTCAACAAAAAGGAAAAGGGTGACCTGCGCCTTTGCATCGACTACCGCCATGTCAATGCCCACACCGTCAAAGATGGCTATCCCCTCCCACGAATCGACGACATTATCGACTCACAGGTCGCCAACGTCATCTTTTCCAAGTTTGATGTTAGTGCTGGCTTCACCCGCATCCCAATGGCTACCACGACCGACCCACGATCCTCCCTTGACTCTCAGAGTCTGGCCGCTTTCGTCACCCATCGCGGCCTCTTCGCCCCTACGGTCATGTTGTTCGGCCTTGTCAACTCCCCCCCCACTTTCCAACAAGCCATGACCAACTTCTTCGCAGGTCTTAACGGTCTTTCTATTTACATGGATGACATCCTCATCGGCTCCCCCGACGCTGCTACCCATACCACTCGCACCCATGCTTTCCTCTCCCGTTGCCGTGATCTCGACCTTCCTTTAAAACTGTCTAAATGCGCCTTCGACGTCACCACCATCGACTACCTCGGACTGGTCCTCCAACCCAGTAGTATCGCCATGGATCCTGTCAAACTCGCCGGGATCGCCGATTGGCCCACCCCTACCAAGCTTCGCGATGTCTGATCCTTCCTTGGTTTCGCAAATTTCTACTGACGTTTCATCGCGGACTATTCCCGTGCGGCTCGACCTCTTATCGACCTCACCAAAAAATCTACTCCCTGGAATTGGTCTCCCGCCTGCCAAGCAGCCTTTGATGACCTCAAATGCCGCTTCTTAGGCAAGCCTATCCTTCAACTCCCCCGCCCCTCCGTCCCCTTTGCCATCGCAACTGACGCCTCCCTCTATGCCTCTGGGGGGATTCTCCTTCAGGCCGACTCCAATGGCGACTGGCACCCCTGCGCCTACCTCTCTCATGCGTTCTCCCCGGCGGAGCGCAACTACCATATCTACGACCGCGAACTCACTGCGGTCCTCTCCGCACTTGCAGCCTGGCGTCACCACCTCCTTGGTTCCCCCTTCCCAGTCACCGTCTTTGCTGACCACGCCAGTCTCGCCTACTTCCGCTCCCCACAGAAACTCAATCGCCACCAAGCGCGTGCCCTCGTCACACTTTCTGAATATGACCTTCGTTTCGTCCATGTCCCCGGTCCCCTTCTCTCCGGGCCAGACACCCTCTCCCGTCGCCCTGACCACCTCCCCTTCCTCGACCGCGACAATGAGGATGTCACCCTTTTACCCCCCGACCTCTTTGTCAACCTCATTGACGTCGCCCTTCACAACAAACTATCCTTGTCCCATGCCTCCGACCCACTTGTCCTCACCGCCCTGCAGGCCATGCAGGGCACCATCCCCCCCCAATTCCGCTCCCGCCTCTCCGACTGGTCCTACACTGACGGCATACTCGCTTATCAGGGCCGCTCCTACGTTCCCCCTGACCTCCGTCGCTCTATCCTCTACCGCTGTCATGACCACCCCTCCGCCGCACACCCCGGTGTTCTGAAAACACGTCACCTCGTCACCTCATCTTTCTGGTGGCCTGGCCTGGCCTCTTTCGTCCGCCGCTACGTCGAGGGTTGCGCCTCCTGCCAACAGAACAAGGTCGTCACCCACCCCTCCGTTCCCCCCCCTCTTCCCATCCCCTCCACGTCATCTCCTCGCCCTTTCGCCCAGCTCTCCTGCAACTTGATCACTGGTCTTCCCCCAGCCGGCCCCTCTTCCTTCGACAGTATCCTGGTCGTGGTCGACCATGGCCTAATGAAGGGTGTGGTGCTTTGCCCTACTAAGTCCACAGTCACCGCCAAAGGTATTGCCACCCTTTTTTTCCACAATATCTACCGATGGTTCGGCCTCCATGAAAAACTCATCTCTGACCGAGGACCACAATTTGCCTCAGCTTTCGCCAAAGAGCTAGGGCGCCTTCTACACTACGACGTCTCCCTTTCCACCGCCTTTCACCCACAAACCGATGGACAATCTGAATGAGTCATTCAAGAACTCGAAGTAAACCTAAGAGCCCTCTGCGGAAACAACCCCCTCACCTGGCTCGAGCACATCCCTCACGCCGAATTCGTACACAACCATCGCCCCCACTCTACCACGGGCAAATCCCCTTTCTCCCTTCAAATGGGATACGAACCCCTTGCGCTTCCGTCCGTTCTCCCGACTTCCAACCTCCCCGCCGTAGAAAATCGCTTATGACTTCTAACGGCAGCAAGAAACGAAGCCCTCGCCGCTCACGACATCGCACGGAGAACTATGGCCACTCGCTCCCATGGACCTTATACTTCCTTCAAACTAAGAGATAGAGTTTGGCTCGACGCACGCAACCTGCAATGGCATGTTCCCACCGCCAAGCTCGCTCCCAAGCGCGAAGGTCCTTTCGAAGTAATCAAAGTCCTCAACAAAGCCGCTTACGAACTCCGACTCCCACGAACATGGAAAATCCACCCTGTCTTCCACACCTCACTCCTCTCCCCCTATCACGAGAACGACATATACGGCAAGAACTTCCCTCAACCACCGCCGGACCTAGTTGCCGGAAGCGAAGAATACGAAGTCCATCAGCTTCTACGCCACCGGGGAACTCACGGTCACCGCCAATTCCTTGTTCGGTGGAAGGGATTCACCCCGGAAGAAGACTCCTGGGAACCCGAGTCTAACCTAGGAAACGCCAAGGACATCCTTGACGCTTATAAACGTCTGCGACCAAAGGTATTCCACAGAAAATAGAAACCCCCACATCATTCACCATTTCCTCCTCATGCACCTCCGAAAATCTCTCCCCCTACTACCATCCCTCCATCCAGTACATAACGTTTTCCGACTCCCTCACCTTCGTCCCATACACTGCCCACACGTACTACGACCACCCCTATGCCGCTTACTGTCAAAGATGCGCCTATCTGGACAACATTTGTGCTTCCTCAGAACTCCCTCAGCAACGTACCCCCTCACCCACCTACCGGTGGAACTATCAGACACAGGAAAACGACCTCATCCGCCCTTCCCCCCCGCGACACTCCTGCCCCCCCTCGTTATCATGTAACGTAACCCGTTCCGCTTCCAGCAGCCCTCTCACCGACCTTGACACCAACTACGACCCAAACGACCATAAGCCCCGCCCAGGGACTCTTGCCCTTCTCGAAACTCCCATGGTCGCACGACGTAGACACGACCTCCTCACTTTCACCACCTCCGATCTGTCCCACCTGACGGACAATCGAGACTGGGACGAACGCTCTCCTTTCGCCCGTGTCATCGACCCGCATACCATGACTGCCGATGACCTCTCTTTCGTCGTCACCTTCCTTCGCAACCCCCGTATGGTAGAAGCCATCGAGGCCAACATTGTCAAAGGCTCCGCCTTATGGCACCTCTATATCGCCTTCCTCGCCACCTCCCATTCGGATATTATTACCCAAGCCCCCTCCAGAGATCTCGCCCCTGCCCTCACCTTGGCCACAATAAACCACGCCACCTCCCAGACGCAGCTGGCGCTCTTGGCGGGCATGCACGAGCTCGGAATGACTTACACCCTCCGCTTGATCCAAGCCGCGCTCACGTGCCAAAACTACTTCAAAACGGGGTACTACGTAGCCCCTACCTATGGACGGTCTACTCGATCCCCAGTAGCTGTCCCCTCCCTCAGCGACGACGACCTTGACAGTTTCGAAAAAATCGACTGGGACGCCCCGCATACGTTACAAACCCTAAACAACGTCCTCCCCCGCCCTCGCCATTACTGTCTGGCA
Source organism: Austroboletus olivaceoglutinosus (assembly GCA_038093615.1). Taxonomy (NCBI): domain Eukaryota; kingdom Fungi; phylum Basidiomycota; class Agaricomycetes; order Boletales; family Boletaceae; genus Austroboletus; species Austroboletus olivaceoglutinosus. The sequence continues at coordinate 1,510 of JBBPSN010000637.1, read as the reverse complement.
TGCAACCTCCCGGGTCACAGTCATCATGACTGTCGTGCATATCGGTGCCCATGGTGCAACTGACTCGCCCCTGGACACCCCCCTCAAGTTTGCCCGCGACGTGTTCCCCTCACGTCAACCGCTTCTACGACCCCACCTCCTCTTGTCCACCACCTCCCCAACGTCGTCGCCCCTCTCCAACCTCCCCCGAAAGCCCCGGCCAGGCATAATAAGAAAGGACGGTACGCCTCTGCTCGCACTACCGGACCTCGCCGTTGTCCCCCAATCGCCCACCCCCTCCCTCTCGCCCTGTTAGACCTCCTTGACAACCCCGAAGACCCTGTCCCCTCTACCTCGTACGCCGCAGACAACCCCGACGGCATGGGAAATACCGATGACGCCGCCTATTTCTCCCCCAACGGCTACGAGGGATAGCCCTTCACCGGAGTTTCGGGATTGGTGTGGGGTAATGTTACGTTTATCTCTTTTCTTTACTTCCTTGTAACTATCCTGTCTACGATACTCCTCCGACTCCCCCTTTTCATTGTATTACCTACGTACTCCTTGGCCTTCGCCTGTAGGACTCCGTGAACGGACCACCCCTTTTCCCCTCTTTCGCAGTTGTTCAACATGACACCTATACGTCACTAACATATTCACTTAGTGATACCCCAGTAGTCAGCATGGCGGCTCAGTCAGCCACCTCTTAGATTACTCATCCCTCTCTGCACGGACCATTGGTCGTAGTACTTAAGCTACAAGTCGTCTACGTCGTAGAGGCATCTTAGTCTTACTTTCAATCAAGTACCACTTTCCGATCCACTCCCCCAAGTGATATCTCTTCCTCAGCCTTCATCTAGCTCTTTGAAGTAGACGTCCTCATGGCCATCACAGATTCGCCTGCCAAGCGGTCTCGTATTCTCTCTCCGCCGGCTTACGTGCGGCCCGTCTTATCCCGCGTCAAAGTACTGGTTCATACCGTCTGTTGGACGTCGTCCCCGCAGGTTTACTCGGCAGAGTTACCTTGCACTCCTCGAACCCATCGTTGGACTCTCGTCCGTTCGACGCCACATCTACTGAAAGTCGACCCGTCCTCTTCGGGACGTAACAAAGATACATGAGAATCCGAGTCCAACTTAGGCAATGCCAAGAATCTCCTCACCGCCTATAAGAAAGCCAAAGGCCTCTGACACTCCCTCATGTCCCAATTCTACTTCTGTTTTGCCCCCAAAGAAACCTACACTGAGTGCCTCTTCCGTTTCCGCAATGAACTCCCCCCTAATCACGCCTCCACCCACTCCTACTTCTGTTGAGTCCCATATTGCATCTGGCACACTGATTGGTAACTCTATGACCAACACTGCTCAAATCCACTGTCTTTCTGGCCCTTCCACCCCTCACACTATCTCTGTTACATTTCTCCTCTGGCATATCTTTTGTTTCCTCGTCTCGTCCTCTACCTACGTTTCCTTGTAGCCTCGCCTGTGGGACTCTGCGAACGGACTACTTACCACCAATTACGGTCATCCAA
>JBBPSN010000634.1:0-12912 GCA_038093615.1 Austroboletus olivaceoglutinosus | reverse complement strand
TGTCAGCGGAGCAGGGCCAATGAGTCCCATCACATGCCTATGGTCAGGTGCTTGATCAGGTGTGATTGGAGGGTGATTGGAGGATGATTGAAGGTGATGAAAGGGCCAGTGGGGGGCGGCGGCGTAGATGTGAGGTTGAGGGTGGTAGACGAGTTGGACAATGTGCATTAGACTCTGAACGCGACATCCATGGTTATGACTTGGACATGACCAGTGCTGATTGTGGTGATGTGGACAGAAAGACTGTTGTTCATGATTCACAAGTAATACATACAAAAATCATCTACACTAGATAGTCTAGACTTAAAGGCATCAGAACTCATCAATGATGATATGAATGATGCAATGACATACCATTGTTACACCTACACTTCAGAGGCTTCAAACTGTTGCAACTTTCATCCAGTGGAACTTATTGGGGGTGGCTCCTAATGTATCGATTTCCCGCTGTGTGAGCTTTGAAACCCATGCTCCATCATAGAGATCCACCGGCAAACCCTTGACAGCATCACGCGAGCTCACCAGATTGTCAGGTGCTCGGATCCGCTTCACTGGTTTAGTGCCTCGGGGGGAAAAGATGTCTTTGTCGATGATATGCTCAACATCTACAATGTCAAGCTCACGGCCAATGCAATGTCTCCATTCTAGCTGCTTGACGCGGAGAACATGCTCGACACTGTTCTCCACCACACTCTCCTCTGAGCTCATATCATTTTCACCAAGGAGGTTAACCAGGCGTTTGAGCCAGTCCCACGCGATGACATCGTCTTCATTGTTCTCCATCTTCAGCTGTACAATTCCATTGAGTGTAGCTGTCCATCGAAGGTATTTCTAGAGAATATTGTTCATATCTATTTGGAGCGTGAAATGAGAACTTACGTTGCGGCGGCATGTATTCTGTCTGCTAGCTTTCCCAAGTTGGTGCATGTGTTCAAGCATCCATTGCTCGACTTTGGCAGGGGTCTCCAGAATACCGTTACGCATGATCTTAGGTTGACCTCTCAACCAAACTGTGTGCAGCCATTTGTAACGATGCTTAAGTGCTTCGTGAACATAGTTGTCCGACTTCTTAATAGGCCAATTCTTGTCATTGCAGCGCATCTGAAACTTGCGAAGGAGAAGTTCGAGGATGCTGGAATTCCAGGATGAATTGTATCCCTGAGAAAGATCGAAGGCCAGTTGCTCGGCATCAGGTCCTGGTCCATCTTCATGTTCATAAGCTTGTACATCATCTAGAAAAGCTGGCTCGTGGGTGATGAAATCAATGTCCTGCATAATCCCAAATTTATCTTTGAAGAGGCGTTGAACCTCACTCTGTAATCATTGTCATCAATGTTCGAGAGTGTTGGCCATTGAAGCAGACATACCAGAATAAAGTCTCTGTGCACACTTGGTTCTGCCGCCTTTTTGAGATTGACCTGTTCGTCTTCAATCTTTTTACGCCGAGGGGATCGCTTGAGAGGGGTCGTCTGCTTATGGCTCTCATTCCCAAAGACATTTTGTAGGGCGACCTCAATGGCACTTGTGAAGTCAGCCATCGTCATATTCTGTGGTGATTAAGGGGACAATGTCGAGGGTGCGGTGGCAGGAGCATTTGGTGCGGTTGGAGGGGCATTTGGTGCCATCGAAGGGATATTCGGCATTGTCATAGGGGCATTCAGCACTGTCGTAGGAGCATTGGAAGGTGCAGTTGTCGTGTGATTGGAAGGCGTTGGCCTGGATCCGTTGGGAGTCGTCGGCCCAGTTGATGCTGTACTGCCCTAGAAGAATTGAATATCAGCATTGTATACTATTATTATTCCTTGCAGGCAGTTACCTCTAAGTATACTCCCATAAGACGTGTCCTGCGAGATACTCCTCGGACCTGCTTGATCCATTTGATTGCATCCAGGGATGGAGTGCTCGGTGTCTGGCTCAGAGAACGGGGACTCGGCGATGTGAATCGTTCGGGGTTGGCAGCAGAAATGGGTGAGTTGGCCTCTGAGTTCGACGGGTTGGGTACAGGTGATGAGGCTGTGGTTGCAAACTAGAATCAACTAAGTTAGCATTGGGTAGGAAAAACATAGCACATTTACGTACACGTACTTCACGACGAGCATATCGTTGCTTCATGTTTGCCAGTTCCCTTTCTTTTTCTGCCTTTACTTGAGTCAGTCGTCATTGTAAAATGAGAATTCTAGAGGACCTTACTCTCATCATCTGGGACAGTTTACCAAGCTCTTCTTGCAATCGTCGTTCCATGTCAGCTGATTTCATTTCCATATCGTGGTTGTGTTCTTGCAGCATGGTTAAAAGGTTGTTAGCTGAGGATTGTAGAAGTTTGTCTTTCTGTGCTTCAAATTGTCGCTGATGAATGTTAGCTCACATACTAGTAATGAGCTCATCGGGTGTACCTTAAACTGATCGTGAATTTTGGCTACCTCATCAATGTACTTTTGATTGAGAAGATCACGTTCGTGCTCAACTTGCGTCTTGAGTTGGACATGCCACTCGCCTTGTGCCTGAGAACGTGAACATAATCCTGCATCCATGCAAAATCACATCACATACCTCCATTTCTTTACGAAGAGTTTGTGCTTCACCTTCTCGAAGTATGAGGAGAGATTGCATATCGGCGACCTGCTTTTCAAAGTTTTCCTGTGCGGTCTTCATTGCCTGCTCGTATTGTAGTTTGTACTTCTCGGAAGTACATTCACCTTCTTTCTGGAGCACCTGCAATATGATTGGTCAATGGTGAGACTGCTGGCCATATTATTTCCCACAAACCTGGACCTCTGTATGTAGAGACTGTGAGAAATCGACTTCTTGATAGCGGCGCTTACCGGCAACAACCACTCCATATTCCTTCAACCAATTATAACTGAGAAAAAGAAATATTAGAGTAACTAAATCCAACTTATTGTTTTGGCGATATCTTCCCTACTCAGTCGCTTATTGTGCTTTCATGGGCCTGTTTGCAGGTGGCTGACAACGTCGACTTGCGATGGCACAGGCTGGCCACCAATTGAACTCATTGACTGATATGCTGAGAGAGTGGGTAGGCATACCTGATGAGGGGTGGGATGATGGTCTGCACTGTTGCTTGATTCCTCTTCATCGAAAAGAGAGAGGACGTCCGTCTGTACCGTGACAGCATCTTCTGGTGTACTGGAGTGTATGTTCGGCATTGAAATGGTATATTCGTCTACAGAGTCAGTTAATGCGCCTGGCATGGACATCATAAAAATTTACATCACTGAAGTGTTGGGCAATGATTGTCAATTATATACTCCACAAGGACAAAAAAGTTAAGTTTCCGTCATTCTTCAGTTAGCTCCGGGTATCCGACTCTATACCTCTTTTGTTAGAGATCACATGGAGCAAGGCGAGAATAATTGGACACATCTTTTTTTTGTTAGAAGTCCAGCAATGCTGGCAGGCGAGGATAATTGAACGATTGGTTGGCATACTGATTTTTTTGTTAGAAGTCTAGCTTGAATGCTGGCAGGCGATAATAATTGAATGCTCGGTTGGCATACTGATTTTTTTGTTAGAAGTCTAGCAATGCTGGCAAGCGAGGATAATTGAATACTCAGTTGGCATACTGACTCGTAACTGGGGCACCATACCCATTTACTTTCTTTTTGTCTGGCATTTTTAGCTCACAGCTACCCACAAATATTATGATCTTTGCCCCCCTTTTTTTTTTGTTAGAGGTAGAGGACCATGAGGACCGAGGTAGCCTAGACGTAATGGTAGCTCAGGTGAGTCTGTCAAACTAGATTGAATCGGTCAAACCTTATTTTTTGGAGATCATTTGGGGTCCCACCCGCATGTTTAAATAATGGAAGCATTGCCCGCAAAAGTCAGCATTGCCCGCAAAAATCGCCCACTTACATTGCCGTCCTTTGGTGCTGGTCACCCTCTAAACCAATCACTCGTTTGATACGACATACACACCTGAAATAACGAATACACGCGTATACATCATGCCATCCAACACGGTGAGTGGTTCTGTTTGAGTTCAGTTCCAGAGGTGACATTATAGTCAGACTACCGAGCACCATATTCAGTGTTGGCTGTATTCTTCATCGGTGATGAAGCCATGACAAGTTCTGATGCAGACACAGTGCTCTAGCATGGCGCGTTCAGCACAATGCTTCCCTGTGCCCGAGAACTTGCTCCAAGAGGCTAGGTTGCAACCTTATGTGCATGACTATCAGGCCACCATATATGAGGGGCGACACATATACTGTTTCCATATCTTTTTCAAGTGGCATTGTCGACTTCTACTGAATCTGATCCTGAGCGGAGCAGATTACCAATTTTGTGGTGATGCTGTGGTGATTCGTATTGGTGGGTTAGCTTCTGCTGTGAATATGAGAGGAAGGGACTCTGTAATTGCTGACTTTATGATGCATTCATAAATCCACCATTCATCTTGATCAAACTTGCACTTAATGATCTATACAATCTGTAGTTTTGTTCGTCACATCAGTAGACTCTCGAGATGTCAGCCACTTCCACAGTCACTTACTTTTGTGAAGCCACTAGTAAGCAACAGAGTTAGTTCTCGGTTACAGCGTCGTCGTGTCATATAGTATATCACCGTCAGTTCAGTGTGGTGTTGTCACGTTACCATTGTCAGAATAATGCAGTGCCTTTTTTGAGAGTGTTCGAGGCTCTGTCTTCGTGGGAGTGTCCCGCCCTCAGCGCCCTCCCGCAATCATACTCCATTTCTTGTTGGACACTGAACACATGCCAGATCATGCCCTTGCCTCCTCTCACCCTCAAGGCCTCATCTTCATCCTTCCTGCCATGTCTTGTCGCCCTTGTTCTCGCCGTCGCCATCATGTATGTCTACTCTCAACTCGTCCTCATCATAGACCCTCTCATGCCCATCGTGTCACACTCACATCGCATATGGCATTGTCATTGACCTTATCGTCGCTTTTGTGTCATATCAAACGGCTGGCCTGTCAACTAGGTGTGACGATGATGACCACTGGACCACTACTACCGTGATGGCAATTGCCCGCCAGCACCAACCACGACTCCCCGAAGATGACACTCCGCTGTCCCAGCGAGATCATTGCCCATTCCCCTGGCCGGTTGGTTGACTCGCGAGAGATGATTGATTCAGAAGGTATATACAGGCTTATGAACACCCATCATATTGTACTCACAATATGGTACAGAACACAGCACAAGTAGTAGTTAATGTCACTAGGTATAGCATTAGATTCAAAACGTTGAATACAATATGCACGAACCTTTGATGTCTTCCTCTTTCCAGTGACTAGTTCCACCTCCTGGCGTCTAGCACGGCTGGAAGTGTACTTGAGATGCATCATGATCATATCACTAACCGGCCAGCAATTGCTATAGTTTTCAAGATCAGGAAACATCTCTTGTGCCTAGCGAAATGATATCAAATGTGAAGTCATGGGATACTAAAGCATACCTTGTCGCACACGAGCTTTATGAGAGTAGTATTCTGTGCTGAGGCACATTTGCTAACGTCAAGGTGCTCATCGATCAGATTGTACATGAATTTCTGGAGACAAAACATGAGCCAAGGACCGCTCATCGGTGAGCTAACTTTGCAGAGATTGTAGGATAAACTTACCTTAAATTTCATAAAGGTTTTACAATTCCAGTCAAGTGCTGTTTCAAGATTATAACCTCCTCTTCCTGGCCGACCTGGCTCTCTTGGGGGTTTGGGAATTTTCAAGTCCTTGGAGAGTGTGCTGGATGTATCGTCACAGGAAGACACCGATGAGTGGTCTGAGTCTTCCAGACTTGACAGAGAGGAAACGGGACTGGAATGGCGGCTAGTAGTAGTGGTACCTTTTTTCTGAATCGGATATGGGGACGAGGTGCGAGCAAGTTTGAGCAGGCGCTGGACAGGTTTGGGCATGGGATTGAGAACAGGATCTGGAGTATCATTCTGCACTGCTGAGACCGCAGCCTTCACTTGTGGCTTTGGCTTGAAAATTGATAAGTGACCGCAAGGGAACTCAAAGATGACAAACCTCAGGCTTGCTCTTGGTGGAATTCACAGCAGGCGAACCGGGTGAGAGGTAACGTTTTCCAAAGAGTTCTAATTGGTCCATCAGCAGTGGAGGAAACGGAGGCGGAGCAGTGGTGCTGTCATTGAAAAACGGCGAGATAGGTGTGATTATTGTAGGCATTGTTCATAGAGTAGTCAATGCCGCATACGGGCCTTTATTGCGGCGTAATTGAATAAAACTTGCCAAATCGGATGGATACAATACAACATGACAGCTTAGAGGTTAGACTGGTATGACAATAGACTCGTCACCCATCAATTGTTAGTTGGTAGTTATGGGATACAATTATCTGTGTCCGTATTAAAAGGGCATGGTGAGTGGGTTCCAGATATCCTCCCCATCATAAATATGTTTTCTCCAATCGAATTGCTCTTCACCAGCTTTTTCTGATGTTCATACATCAAGACAGCCAACTTCACAGCTCGTGTAAGCGCCATCTATGCCCTTGCGATATCTCAGGACGGCCAAATCCTGGCCAGTGGCGGTGAGTGCTAATACGACACAAAAGAATAATTCTGAAGGCTTGTCAGGTTCAGATGGTGTGAAACTCTGGAATCTACACACCCGGAAGGAGATTAGCTACTCTGGGACTAACCAGGATCTATGTAGGGCCATAACTTGTGCAACATTTGTCAAACCGAGGAATAGAGCAGAGATATTCTGTTATGGAATAGGCTTAGGGTATCTAGTGATCATTCAGCAAAGCCCCCGAGATGTAAGAAGTCGATCAATACCTTTTGCATCTATCTAACAACCTGCAGAAAAACTTCCAAGAAATTTGTGCTAGGAGACTCGGAGCTGGGTACGAAATTACCTACCTGGCTTGGAATACACTGTGGTCAGACGGAGGCACCCGTATCGTGATCGGGACATGTGATAATATTGTGGAGATTTTGAACTTCAATACTCACTCTCAGCTTCAATCAATCTTCGCGGGACGACTTGATAGTACGATGCCGAAGTCAATAAGTTTTGTGGACCACGATGAAGTCTGCATCTTTGGTCTGTTCAATGGGAATGTGTGAGTAACTCATTCAAACACAATAACATCAGTCATACTCATGATTGTGACCATCATCAAGGATCTTCATCAAAGTTACGGATGGAACAGTTTTGTGTGAGCATCGCTACAACTCCGTTATGTATGTCTTTTTTTTGTTGACAGAACAGCGCTTCAATTAGTTTGTAGCAGTTGCGCAGCTGTCAGTGTCAGAAAACAGATGGTTGTCATCGATAATGCTGCAAATGGTTTTACCTTGTACCGTCTAGACCGACCAGACCCGATTCAGACGTACCTCACAGAACCCCCAACTTTGCCTCTTCCGAAGCAGGTTGCTTTCGGAGAGGATTCCAAGCTTGTTGTTGGCGGAAGCGACAATGGACGGGTGTACCTTTTCGACCAGAAGTCAGGTGAGCGGTTCGAAACACTTAGCCACTCAAGGACTGGCCTTGTACAAGCAATTGCTGTGTGTATCTTCATAACTCTCTCATAGGAATAATAACCCCATACATGACTTGCAGGTTCGCGATACTATTGATGGACGCTGCATCATTGCAAGTGCATCACCAGCCACTGATCATCGACATGTTACCATCAAGGTGTGGGCACACAATTATGATCCGCAAAGAACCAAATCTAGGGCCCCACAATCTACGTCAATGATCTCACCACTGGGGGTCCTGATTTGGTTCATTACCCCATTTGCATTCATTGCTGTCTTGGGGCTTTTCTGGTTTAGTTTCCGTGTGGTAAACCCTGTCAGTTTGCGATTCATTTGTGTTGGGCCCTGCTAATTTTTGTTGGTAGGGAACTATTTTTGAATGGGCAACAAACATACCAGAACTCTCCCATTTGTGTGCCATGGTGGAGCAGGGTCAGCATCCATTGGCTGCTGCTGCTGCTGGAGTCATGACAAAACACATACCAAACTCAAACTCAGAGCAAGTGGGGAATGTACCTGGGCTGGCTATTGAGAGTCTAAATGCCGAATCATTGGAAGGGCTGGCAAATCATTTGATGGATATGGCACGAAGAGCAGATAGTAGAAAGGAATCAAATGTGATGGAAGCACCAGCGGCAGCAGAAGGTAGTGTAATTTATTTGTAAGATAGTAAAGTTGTGCTTATCAATCACTTCTTGCACATGCATTTGCCCACTACCACTGTGACACCGCTATCGCCCCATTGTCGTCGCCCACTGTCTATTGCTCCCCTCGCCCACCCATTGTTCCCTTTGCATGGCATGAAGTCATTTGCCTATGTCTACCCATGGCGCACGATGATTAGACCCTTGTAGGGTTCTTGTTTTGTTACCATCCCTAAACAACACTTGCCATTTGAGGGTTCTTACTCTTCAGCTTGTCGCGAAGAGATGAACAAGGTGGATTGATTCCTTGCCTTTCCCTCTTCCTTTTTTTTTTCAAAGCATATATAGGTACTTATCCTCTGTCTTCTGACCATTCACGCTGATTACCCCACAGATGTTCAGTGCTCTATGCCATCTTCTCGCCCTACTCTGAAACGATGCAAGTGCAAAGAGTGCGTTGCTGTCAGCCCTGGTGGCATCCTTATGGATTCCAGACATCTGCCTCTACATCTGCACTGCATGCATGCTGAACAGGTTCAATCAAATCAATCCACAAGTGAGTCTTCTCATCTTCTAGCATATCACACTCGCTCAATCCACACAGTTGACAATCTCACTGGGCGATTATTTTCTCTGACTGTCACTGACGATGGGCCAAACCCCAATACTTTGACAAGTAAGCTGTGGGAAAGCTGGGCGGACTTTCAGGCAACTTGTCCAAGTGCCAACGTCTTCGATAGACAGGTCGACGCACCTTCGATAACAGATATTGCTGATAGCTTGGGTCGGCTGCAAATTAGCAATTTACCTACCAGCGATGACGAATTCTGCACCTCTCCCATCCTCCCCAATGCATCTAAGGAGCCTGACCCACCCACCGGTTGTTCCACCTCAACTCACCAGCCATCTTCACCTCCGGATGCTTGTATTGGTAGCCACCAGATGACAAAGGAAGATAGGCACCAAGCTTCTACATGGGCATGGAAGCTTCTTGCCAACATCAAGGCCCGCACCCAGCACTGCCACCGCTTACTCCTTGACAATTCTGACGATACCACCAACTACATCTGGAATGAGCTCGCAACTCTCCATAGAGCTGTCAAAGAAATTAGGAGAGACACGGAGGATGTCTGAGTACGGAAAAGGCTGATCTGTGATGAATTGGATAGCCTGGAACGCAACGTTACGCCGAGGAAACATATTGCCCCAAGCGCTAACGCTCCCATTGAAGTGGGCAATGGTAAGTTACTTTTCATTAAATGAGATTCATAATGCTGATCGATATTGTCATACAGACACTCATTTTATGTCGCCGCTCCACCAAATGGATCCTATTGCTCAAATCGCCACGTTAATTGGTGTGGTATGCTCAGTAGTGATGGGCTTGGGCAAATGCAACGGCACCTTTATAATGGGCGCTTTGTCACTCCTGATCTATCTCTCATTTTGAGCAATCAAGCCGGGGTTGGGAGCATTACATGAGCATATTCTCCAACAGGTTCCCTCCACAATCGAGGGCGCACTTTCCAGGCTTGACCTCAACACCAGGACAATTCTGTATGTAGTCTGCACATGCTACTGTACATATGCTCCTGGTTCAAGTATTCCCATATATCCAAAATTTTGTATGCATTCACCAAAGCCTGGCATTCAATGTAGAGAACCCCTCCTCGACAGCCTTCCTGATGGCACATCCCAACCAAAAATGATATTCCTTTATCACGACTTCAATGACTACCTCAGTAATCTACTGTCGTGTACCGACATTGAGACGCTCATGGATAAATCATGCGATGATCTTGTAACATCACTTCTGTCTCCCAAGGTATCCTTTGTCAAGACACCCTTTGACACCCAGTTTCTATGTGAATTTGCTGGCCCCGAGCCAGGCAAACTCTTTGTTGACGGGGGAGCAGAAGGCCGCTATGTATTCACCCTTCATGTAGACTTCTTCAACCCTGAAGGGATGAGTCTACATGGAGCTCATACGTCGTCTGGAATTATCTCCATGGCGTGCCTCAACTTGCCCCTGGAGATCCGCTATAAACCTGAGAACATGTATCTGGTGGGGATTATTCCAGGACCAAAGCAACTGTCACTTGAAAATTTGAATCACTATATACGACCACTTATACAAGACCTGGTATCCTCCTGGACCCAAGGCATACACTATTCACAAACCACAAACAATCTGAATGGCCGTACAACACGCAGTGCAGTTGCGCTGGCAGTTTGCAATCTCCCTGCTGCTCAACACCTTGCTGCACTTGCAGGTGTGGGCAGCCATTTCATATGTAGCATGTGCAACTGCTATCATAAAACAAACTATGGCCGGGTAGATTATGCTAATTGGGGATTACGGGACAAAAATAAAATGCGCTGGCACACCGAAGAGTGGAGAGATGCACCGACATCTGCCAAGCAGGAGAGGATATTCAAGGAGTATGGTGTCCGCTGGTCTGAGCTTTGGTGGCTGCCATATTGGGATCCTGCTCATCAGCTCATCATCGACTCTATGCACTGTATCCTCAAGGGTCTAGTCCAACATCACATTTGCAAGCTTCTTGGAGTCATGATAGAGAGTTCAAGTTCCCAATCTTCACAATCTTCACGACCAGCATTCAAATACCCATTCACGTTCGTTGACCCCAACACTACTGCATCTTGTTCAATGTCCACATGAGAAATCGCACAAGTATCAGCAATTTATAACCTTCTCGTCACCGAGATCTTGCTTCATGATGGAGCTAATGTTGACTTGGAGGTTGACATTTCAATGAAGAAGTTGACAGATTTATTGCTTCGAAAAAATGTTGGTGCATTGAAATTTGTCTGCGAGACACTCAAGTGTATTCCATCCAAGAAGACACGCATCTATAAACCCGAATATGCAAATGCTTTGGTTCAGTGGGTCTGTTGGCTGTATCTTTCGCCTCAACATTCATTACAACTAAAATATTTACAGCGCCGGAACATGCTGTTAATGGCCCCTCCTGAGAGCCAGCCTACATACAGGACGTGTGCTACCTTGGAATGCATCCGCAATGTTATTGACAAGACGATCTTACCATCCTGGACCAGATCTCCTCTAACTAACTTCAGTGATCCTACTGCGGGCACAATCAAAGCAGAAGAATGGCGGTCATTGATTACAATTTCAATCCCCATTGCCCTGATCTGTCTTTGGGGCATAGAGTCGTCGGACACTAAGCTCAAGGCCATTCTTGATCATACCATGGACCTAGTCTGCGCAGTTTATGTGTCCTGTGCTCGCACAATGACACCTGAGCATGCTGCTGCATACCGGTCATATATCACAAGCTACATCACCGGCCTGAAACATATCCATCCGAAATTTGACTTGCGGCCAAACCATCATGCCTCGTTTCATATATATGACTATTTAGTCCTCTTTGGCCCAGTCCATTCCTGGTGGACCTTTCCTTTCGAGCGGTTAATTGGTATCTTACAGAGACTTTCTAGCAATCACAAATCAGGTGAGTTCTGCCACCTTAGTCTAGCGTGATCTCATTATTTGATTTAGGTGAGCTAGAAAACATAATGTTTCGTTCCTTTTTGAAAGGGGCGAAACTTCGTGCATGGCTTTCTCAACCAGAGTGTCCACCAGCTATCAAGGAATGCAAAGTACTCCTTGACCGAGCATATAGCCTGAATGATGCATATGGTGGTCAGAATCCTTTCGATGACAACATAAAGCCTACTGATGCAGCAAGACGAGTGAATGTTCCATCACATTTATATGAATTCACCAATCAATCCACTACTATTCTCCATGCCCACTTTAAACACACCGGTGTTACCTACAGCCGGTCATCCACCAACCTTGGCAATGCGCAGGTCATGTTTTATCCAGATGGTAACCAGTCACTCGCTGGAGTCCCAGGAGTCATTCAATACATTTATGAGGAGGACGGTGTAATGGCATTTGCTGTCCAGCGGCGAGCTATGTTTCCCATTCAAAACGTTGACAACTTTGATCCTTTCGCAGTCTACCCTCATTTCCCCGCAAGGCTTTATTCCATGTGGCTTGAGGATAAGTTAGAACGTGTCAAGATTTCTTGGGTAGTCGGACATTATGCAGGCTATGCTATTTCGCCCAATGAATTAGTCGTCCTCTCCTTGTCGCGGGTAAGTGAGCACTCTGTGGTCAACGAAGTTGGATGGCTTACTATCTCCATTCTGGAAAGGATTAAGCATCTTTTTTGGTTCACCCTTCGTATTACAACCATCTTGTTTTACGTTTGTACAATATCAGTCATGATTGCCATTGACTCCCACTGTGGCCACCTACATTCATCACCTACCACCCAGCTGACCTGGTTGAGCATTCAGCTACTCGCATGATGCAGCGCGTATAACATAACCAGGTCACCGTTGTTTGCTGATATTGATCCCACTTCATCTTTCAGATTGATTAACCATCCGCATTCCTTTCCAGCAACTTTGATCAGGTACATTGTCCAATTCATGTCGTTGACCATGTGCTGACGGGTCTCCCTTTCATGTAGTTTCATGTCATAGCACGATACATCATGCAATGGGACTGGCATTGGTGCACACCCACAGCATTTTGTCACTGTGTCCAGAACTATTTCAAATGCACATCATTATCCCGCCTGCCCCTTTCCGAGCCCTAGCACTACAGGGATTCACGAAACTGTACAGCGATGGTGACGCCCATGAGCCGAAAACGGGCGGGCACAAATACTCACACGCAACAACATTTCGCCTTGCTGGCATCCGCATCCCGTG
>JBBPSN010000629.1:0-12952 GCA_038093615.1 Austroboletus olivaceoglutinosus | reverse complement strand
TGAATCTTAACCAAAGCTTTTGGATTTTAGGTCAGCGAAAAGCCAAGAGTAAGTACTTTATTTCATACACTATCCATGTTAGGGTGAGGATTAGGGGTTATTGCCATTTGGGATGTTTAATAAAAAATATGCAAATATTAGAACAGTTTTTTGAGCTATTGTATATAAGCAAAATTCAAAACTACTTACACATTGCCTCCATGCCCAATTACCAGTCATAACCATTTGGGATGTTTAATAAAAAATATGCAAATATTAGAACAGTTTTTTGAGCTATTGTATATAAGCAAAATTCAAAACTACTTACACATTGCCTCCATGCCCAATTACCAGTCATAAAATTGCTCCATATACACTGATGTTGATCTCCAAATACTTACTTTGGTGAATAATCAATATAATTCTTGAACTCTGAATTTTCTAGCTGCAAATCTGCTAAAGCTTTAGGAGATCTAAACCATACATTATATGTGGCTTTTTTCCATGTAGGAATTGACTCATCATTCGGAGATATATTAGTGTGACATATTGATAAAAACTCCCAGGTGAAATCACCTGTTTAAATGAAGACAATTTTTGATTTTTATAATTATTAACTTGCGGCAAAAATATACTCACCTGTGATGGAATCAATTCACCTAAGAAGATCCTCATGATTGGCAAATGATGAAGGATTACCATTTGACTCTGGTATAGATGCCCATATATCCATTAAATCATTAATCTAATCTTAAGGTGTTTTGTTTTAATGAAATAGAAAGTCTGCCAGATGATATTGTGGGCAATGTTCAAATGGATGCCTAGGATTGCTACTGGGAGCCAATGGCTCTTGCCCACAATTTGCAACAAAACCACTATTAGAAGGTAAATCATGTCCATCTTGATTGCATAATATACCTAGATATATGATTTTGTTAGTCCAAGAAAGCTAAATCACCACTATAAATTTATTTTTTTACCATCCAGAATGGAATGTTGAATATAAAAAGCTCCTTCAAGAAGCTCTTCCTCATTCGAATTATTATATATACTGGTATGGATGTTATGGTGGTCTCTGATTTGGAACTAAGAGAATTGAGCTATGAAAAGTACTCTTGTGATGTATCCAGCTTTGAAAAGATCTAAATCCCTTGGAGCAGGAATCAACTACTAGAGTTACACAATAATACTTTCTAGGTTGATGTTGAGCCTGCATTATAATTTGCTAAAATTTAAAAGTTAAGAGAAAAAAAACTTATACTCTTTGCTTACTCTCAAATCTCCAAGTTCAATGAGGTTGTGTAGAGTTCAAGTCTCATCATGTCCATTATGTGACAGCCTTGGCACTGGCTATACAATAGCTCAAATAAGTGTCCCAATATTGGGGTATTTTGGAAAGATGTGACATTTGCAAGAGAACCAAAATATATTAGCTCTAACTCTTGCTGGGTAATTGATAACCCTAACCCTCACCCTGAAGATGAGCTAATAGTCATGTGATTTGGTTGCCATGGCACTGAGATATAACCATTTCAAAATAACATGTTATTGGGACACTTATTTGAGCAACATTTCTATTTCACAATTTTAGTACTTTGTATGCCCTCCCTTTGCCTTTATCACTGCCTCTAGTCTTCTAGGCATGCTTTCTATCAATCTCTGACATTCCTCAACCTCTATCTTGCCCCATTCCACAGCTCCCAAACCCCTTTTGGTGGTGTTATATAGCTGTTGAGCTTCTTTTTGAGAATTTGTCAGAGATATTCAATTGGATTAAGGTCTGGAGATTGTGCTGGCCAATTAAGAACCTTGATACCTTGAGATTCCAGTCACTTCTGGGCCCTTTTAGAGGTGTGCTTGGGATTATTATCTTATTGAAAGATAATGCTCTTCTCAGGGATTCCAGAATTTTCCATAGTAGAAAGCAGATTATCCTCCAAAATGGAGATATACTACTCAGCATTCATCCTCCCTTCCACCTCTGCAAGGATTCCCACACCATTCCAGCCCATGCACCCCCAAATCATCAAGGAACCTCCTCCAAACTTTACTGTTCCCTGTACCTTCTTGTCTTGCAAAGGTTTTCCTGCCACTTTCCACACATACTTCCTTCCATCTGATCCAATTCTATTAATCTTGGTCTCATCTGACCAAATTACCCTAGTTCAGTCCTCCACAGTCCAGTATTGGTGCTTGAGAGCAAAGGCCAGCCTATGTTTTCTATGCCTGACAGACAAGAGTGGTTTCTTTTTCTTGACTACAGTCTTTAGAGATGCAGACTTTAGCACATTGTGAATAGTTTGGGAAGAGACAGGAGAGGAGAGGGTGGAATTGATGAGATGGGTTGCCTGGACAGCATTTTCAACCTTGCCAAAGGTAATACTAGAGACAATTCACCTTCTATTAGCAGGGGAAAGCTTGGAAGAAGGGCCTAATTTGATGTTTTCCTTGCCTGGATGCATCTTTTTGATAACCCTAGCCACAGTGGACTTCCCCAGACCAGTTTGGGAGGATATCTTCCTAGCAGAAAGGCCAGATTCAGAGAGAAATAGGATATTGGCTCTAGTAGAGGTGGAAATGGATTTTATGGTGAAGTAGGGTTAGCTTGGTGGTATTTCTGCTCTTTATAGTGCTCAGGGTTATGTAAGTTACATAATGTGACAGGGTTGAAGCACATCATCCATTAGAACATTATGTTATTTACCAAATAATGATTGATAATATTAGGGTCAAATAAGTGTCCCAATGATATGTTATTTTGAAATGGTTATATCTCAATGCCATGGCAACCAAATCACATGACTATTAGCTCATCTTTAGGGTGAGGGTTAGGATTATCGATTACCCAACAAGAGTTAGAGCTAATATATTTTGGTTCTCTTGCAAATGTCACATCTTTCCAAAATGCCCTAACATTGGGACACTTATTTGAGCCACTGTAATGTATCATAAGTGCCTCAGCAACAATTGTGTGACACTTGGTTATGTGGTTGTGGCAAAGTTCAACTTGCTGTCATATGTGGTTGTGCAGCACCCACTGAGCTGTGGGCCTTTTTGGTTCTTACTCACTGCTCACACTGTTTGTATTTCAAGTCTTTTATTTTATTCCATTAGATGGTCAAAACACAACCAAGAAATAGGCTTGCCCATCCAGGTTTGGTTGACAAGCAGCCTATTCAAGCAAAAGCTGAAGCTAGAAAGAACTCAAATCAGCCAAAACAATCAAGAAAACAAGCCAAAGAACAAGAGAAAGTTATCAAGCACATTGCTTAGATTGAAGCTGAGATACTCACAAGAATGGCTGCCAATATTGAGGATATGCAGCAATCTCTTGGATTATCAGTGACAAAGAAACAACAGCCAGTTGCACTACAATACAACAAGACAGGAGATGAGAGGGTGGAAGATGTGAAAGTGAAGAAAAGTGAGTACAAGCTGAACAAATTATCAATTAACTCACTATATGTATAGGGAAAGAAAGGGAAGATACCAACTTGGGGACAAGCAACAAGAATATGTTGGATGGCAAGAATAGAGGTGCTATAGGCAAGCAAACACAATCAACTGCTGCAAAAAAGTCCAAGATAGATCAACATATCATTCACAAAGCTGTTTGCATGGTAAGGAATGCACCAAATCGGACAACAACAGTGCAAATTGTTGGTGAGTAGATATTGCCACTCATGCGATTGATAATGGCTTACCTCATGTTTAAATGCTCCAATATTATTGATAGAGGATTCCCAAGAGTGGTGGAAGATTGATCAAGATGCTGCTATTTGAGACAAACAGAATTGGGTAATAATAACACAAACAAATGGTGAGTAAATGTTGCTGCTCATGCAATTGATAAAAGCTTATCTTATGCTTGAACTCTCCAATGTTGTTAATAAAGGGTTCCCAGGAGCACCATCCTACCAATTGAGGTGCTGCTATTGGGGATGAACAGAATTGGGTGACAACAATGCAAACAATTGGTGAGTGAATATTGCTATTCATGTGATCAATAAGAGCTTACCTCATGTTTAAACCCTCCAACATTGTCAATAGAAGATTCCTTGGACTGTTGTACTAGCAATTGAGATGCAAGGGTGGGCTTGATGGCTGGAAATGCACCAGGAACATTAAAAGTGCTCAACACAGGGAGTTGGAGAGAACTAGATGCTGAGAACCTAAAGCAAAGAAATGATTCAAAGATCAGAAAGAGAAGGAAAATGGAGAAACCCAGAGAGGCTATTAGTGGAATGTGTGGAGATGTCAGGAATGTCAAACAGAATGGAGAAGGGCAGCAAAGAGTCAAGCATGTAGGCAATAAGGCCACCACTAGCAAGAAATGGAAGAGTACCAAAAACAGAAATGATTCTAAGTGATGAGCATGCATCTTCTTCCCACCACATGTGAACCTCATTCATTACCCCATCTCACCCCATTGCAGCCCACCTGTCAAGAAACACTCACAACAATCGGAACCATCTGATTAGGGATTCATCTTGACACCTTCCATGTTATGCTAATGATAGTGTCTAGCCCAGGAGCATCGAGTAGGACTAGTATCTATGTTGGTATCTCACTGCAAGCTTTCCCAGGTTGGTGATCTTAGAGGATACTTGCTGTAAGTGCTATATTTAATGGGAAAGTGGACTTGAACAGCAAGTGTGCACTCAGAGGTAGCACAAAGACCTATATCATACAAGGGTGGTTCAAAACCAAAGCGGGGCTAAACACTATGTTGAATTGCATAGATTTAACTGGGGTTACAATCTACTATACAGGGCACTTTTATACAAGAAGAAAACAAGTGTGAATCAAGGGATGAAGATGGTAAGTACCACGATAGGAAAGCCCTATGAGATACCGAAAGGAGTACTTGTCCAAAAGAGAGGGTGGGGGAGTAAGCATCCAAAGATATGTAGGTAACTACATAAGAGACCGATTGTAAGTCTATGAGGATGGGACCATATGGGAAAGGCATTGGGAAATGGGGAGTTGCTGACAACACTCAATGGATCCTCAGGTAAGGGATAATCAGTCAGTGAGTATGGGGAAAATGAATAATAAAAAAGTGAAAATACAAGTGTGGGGTCTTCTATCATAACATTGCCTCCCTCAAAAGGTGGATATATTATATCCACAAATATACATCTAGAATCCATAGAGATCTCCCTTGTTAAGGACAATGGAGTTGTCATCCCAAGCATTGGCTAAGGTGCACTCAGAGAATGAGTGACTGATAATGTTATACTGGGTATAGCGGTTGTCCAGACAGGCTCGTTGGATATGTCTGGGGGTGATCCTTTGGCAATAAGGGCAGTGATAACTAGGGCAGTGGATGTGAATATGGGTAAGAGAGTTGTAATGGAAACATTTGGTTTTGGAGGTTCAATGGGGGGATGGATGAAAGGACAAGGAGGTGGAGGTGATAGGAGTGGGGATCGGAATGGGCGTGGGGTCAGGGATTGTGAGTAACAGGGCTATTAGCATGAGAGAGCCCATATCTGACCACTGGGATGGGTCACTGTTTGGGAGTTGTTATCCAAACAGGCATAACCTGTTCACCAGATTATGCAGGGCCTGAGAGACGTTCATTGGGGATGTTAGTGGACAAGGGGGAATCAGTGGAGGAGGTTCCATCAGGAGAGGTTGGGTTCATTCCCAATCACAAGGTGGTGGCAATGATTCCTCTGTAAAGTGGTTTTTTTGGTCCAAAAACTGGGGGGTTGAATATCTTCTCATGCTCTCCGATGACATCATAGATAGGGGTGGTTGCAGAGGGAGTGAGACATGCGAGGTGGAACACTGGGTACCAATATCTCTTATGGTTGTCCAGGGAGAGGGATTGCAGAATGGGAGCAAGGGATGGTTTGACCTACTGTCAGGGGAGGGAGTTGATGACCCAAGTGAAACCAACATCATGGAGTTGGGAGAGTATATAGGACCTTGATTCAACCAAGGCATGCTCAAGGGCATAGTCAATGGAGCTGTTGGGTACAGGTGGGCTTCTGCTCTATTCCTATTGAGCGAGATGGTGAATCCAAGATGTTGGTAGAGGGCAAGGAGAAAAGAGAAGAAATTTCCATCCATGTAGAGCAGGTGGTTACAAAGGTCTTGGTATAGGGAGGGGTACTCCAGGATGGCAATGTAGAGGGTTCTTCTATGGGTGAATGGAAGCCAGTGCACATGTATTGGTGGTCCCACTATATGAAACCTGACTGGTTCAGGTATGGGGGGTGACAGTGAGAGTATAGGGAGTGAGTAGGGGGATCCAGTGCCATAGACAGGTATTTTGGGGGTATTGAGGGCTGAGACAATGGTGGGTCCAGAGGGGCAGTGAATACAAGCAGTATTGGTCATGGAATCACTAGTCGGTATGCCAGATGCAATATGGGACATGACAGAAGTAGGAGTGGGTAGATGCGTGGTTGGGGGGAAATTTGTTGCAGAAGCAGAAAAGGCACTCAAGGTAGGTCTCTTTTGGGGTGAAATGAAAAATAAACTGGGACATGGGTAGTTTAGAGCTCCTTCACCTTCTTATAAGCAGCGAGGAGGTCTTTTGAGTTGCCTAAGTTGGATTCTGGTTCCCATGTGTCTTTACCAGATCTGTATTCTTTCTATCAGACCTTGTATTGTCTTCTTCTGGAAGTTCCCCAATGTAGAATGATGTGGTCTACCTCCCATTCTTCTTTGCCACCTACAAGGTCTGGTGGCGGTTTGTCATAATTGGGTCCATGTTCGGTAGTTTCCTTGTATGGAGTTAGGAGGAATGTGTGGAACACATCATGGATCTTCCAGCTTGGGGGTAGTTTCAGCTGATAGGCAACCAGGAAGAGTATCTTTATGATCTCAAAGGGTCCTACCCATTTTGGGGCAAGCTTCCAAGAAGGGAAGTTGAGGTGTAGATTGGTGAATTCGAGTCATATGTTGATATCTAGTTTGAATGGGATGAATGGTTTGTGGTTCCTGGCAGCCATCAGGAGATGGGTATGGTCATGAGCTGCTTGGGCTTCATCTCTGGCATCCAAAAGGGAGGTAAGGCAGGATTATAGGGCCGGCATAAAAGTTTTTCCTATCTTTGGATAGGCATGTGGTTCATATCCCATCATAAGGGAGAATGGGGATTATTTCATGATGGAGTGGATTGTGGAGTTGTGGTGGAATTCAGCCATGGGGAGAAGATCAGGCCACTTGGAGGAATCTTTGTTACAAAAGATCCAAAGCCAAGTTTTTAATTCCTGGTTAACTCGTTCAGTTTTGCTGTCAGTCTCAGGATGATATGTGCTGGATAGGGTTAGGTCATATTAGAGAAGGCAGGCAAGTTCTCTGAAGAATGCTGATGCAAACTGGGGGCCACAATCGGAGATACATTTGTTGTGAAGTCCAAATCATTTGAATATATTTTGAAAAAAGAGGTGTGTGATCTCTTGAGCATTGATTATTTTGTCACAAAAACAGAGAATTACCCCCTTTATAAGGCCATGGTTGACTACAACCATAACAAAATCAAAACCCTAGGAGAGGGGGAGACCGGAAATCAGATTAACTGAGATCTGTTGGAATGGGCATGTGCATGAGGATGGGATGGGGGACAGTGGAGGCATTGTTGGGTGGGTATTGACCTTATTGCTTTGGCATATGGCATAGCCAGCAATGTATTGGCAAATGAAGGTGGACATGCCAGGCCATCAAAAGTCTCATTCAAGGAGGGAGAGGGTATGAAATTGGCTAGTGTGGCCACTGGTGGGGGAGTTGTGGATTTCATGGATAAGATTTGGGTGAGCAGGTTTGGGAATATAGAGACAACCACGGAAATACAAATGGTTTTCAGAGTAAGTTCAATCAGATGGGACTGATCGAGGAAGCAGGGCAGTACCATTGTACATCGCTTTGAGGGTGGTAAGAACAAGAGGGTCAGAGAGAGTGGAATCCTGAATTTTATCAGTGATTGCGAGATCAAGAGATCGAATAAACATCGTCTCAGGGAGAAGGGTAACTTTGATGTTGTCTTCAGATATGTCAACAGAGTCCTTGCAGGAGAGGGCATCTGCAGGGCCCATCTGTGTACTAGGAGTGTAGGTGAGGAGCAGGTTGAAATCCTACAAGAACATTTGCCAGCAGGCATGGCAGTGGGATAAACAATGGGGTTGGCAGAAATATGTGAGGTTCTTATGATCAGTGAGTACAATGACGGTGTGGTAGGCACCCAGAAGGTAATGGTGCCAATCCTTCAATACCTGGATGATAGCAAGGAGTTCCTTGTTGTAGATGTTATAATTACACTTAGCATCACCTAGGGTGGCTGATCAATATGCACAGGGGTGTAAGTCTCCATTGCCATCTTTCTGCATAAAGACCCCTCCGGTAGTGGTAAGGGAAGCATCAGTCATAAGGTGGTATTGTAAGTTCAGGTTGAGGAGGCGAAGGACAGGCTGGGAAGAGAACAGCTTTTTTAACATCTCAAAGGCTTCCTGCCATGTGGGGGTCCAGTCCCAAGTTTGCACCTTTTGAGTGAGTTCAATGAGGGGTTGAATAATGGCAGAGAAATTTGAAATAAATTTTTGGTAGAAATTGCAGAACCCTAAGAAGGAGTGGATTGCTTTGAGAGAGGTGGGGGATTCCCATTCTTCGATGGCTTGAAGTTTGACAGTGTCCATGCTGAGGTGACCAGGGCGAATTATGAGGCCAAGATAGTTCATGGTATCTAAATCAAAAGAACACTTTTTTAGCTTGCACTTTAACTTGATATCATGACATCATTGGAGGACTTTGCATGTGTATTCCTAATGGGTGGCCAGATCATTAGAGTGAATTCCCATATCATACATGTAGATGGAGAGCCATCCTTCACCGATGTAATTGGTGAATTCAGCATCCATGAATGCTTGAAAGATGGGGGGGTTGTTATACAAGCCAAAAAACATGACTGTTGGTTCGAACAGTTCAAATGGGATGACAAATGTGGCTTTCCAACAGTCTTTGGGTTGGATCTGGATGTGGTGGTATCCCCCTTCAATATTGAGGCTGGTAAAAAGACTAGATTCTGTAAAGTGGTCAATGAGCTCCAAGATGTTAGGGAGTAGGTAAGCATTTTTGATCATATGCTTATTGAGTTCCCGATAGTCCTGGCAGGGGCGGAGCTCTCCTCCTTTCTTTGGTACAAAGAACATGGGGGAGGCTTGTGGAGATTTGGATGGTTGGATCATTTCCCTTGCTAGGTGTTCATCAAGGAACTTTCTACATTCTGCTTGTTTGGGAAGGAAGAGTGGATATGGTTTGGTCCATTGGGATACAAAGGAATCCATTAATTCGATTTTGTAATCAAATGCTTGGGACAGAGGTAACGGGGGAGGCCTTTCTGCTTAAAGATATCTTTGTAAGCCTCATATGCAAGGGAGAGTATAATGGGGGGTTTCTCATCAGACGCAATGATGGTGGAGATGGTGGTACAGTGGATATGCTCACCTTCTTCATAGTTGCAGGTGTATCATTTGTTGACTTTGAAGTCAGAGTTGGCATGGAGATACCATAGTAGATATCACTGCTCAAGGGCATTGTTTTCATCTTGTCAGGAGACCTTATAGTTGCCTGAGATGGTGACCTCTTTGGAGGTCCAATCAATAAGAGAGTTTTGTTCTCTCAACCAGGTCATCCCTAAGATGATGTTTTCCTTGCTAGATGGTAGTACAAGGAAGGTCTTGTGTTCTTCAATGTCTTGCATCCACAAAGCCAGCATAGTCTGGTATCAGATCATACCTGACTTGTTACCTAAGCCATTTACATTGAGAGCATGGATGGGGTGAGGAATTTGTTTGAGGGGATAGTTATGTTGCTTGGTGAAGTCATAGTTTATGAAGGAGCTGTTAGCTCCACAATTAATGAGGGCGGTGGTTGTTTCAATGCTTTTTCCTTCTGTAGTGAATAGTGAAATGGGAATGAGGATTGAATTTGTTTCAGAGGATACAAGTACAAAAGTTACAACTGGAGTAAAGGATGTCAATTCCTTGCTCTATTTTAAAAATCCTGAAAGCCATTATTTTTTTCTTCAATGCAAGCAATATTCTCAGTGGATCCTTCATCAGCAAAGCACTCTTTTAGTACTTGCAATACTTCCATGTCCGAGACCTTGTCCTTGATCTGGAGTTATTGGATGTATTCTCCGATAGGATTAGGTTTTGTAGGTTCCGGGGCGGTGATCATCCTGGTGTGGGCAGGATTCCTAGGGGGGTGAGAGGAAGGTAAGGTTGGATTGGATTGGTGGTTATGGATGGAGCATCCAACTTTGTGACAGATGAAGCAGCAATTTTTGCAGATGTAATGGGCTCTCTCAAGAGGGGAGAGTGAATTGGGGTGTTAGGTTTGGATGGTGTCAATGTCCATGGTGTGGAGGTCTCTGGTGCTTTGTTGAGAGTTGATATATCCTTTTCATATATCCCTGATCCTTTCTTGTTGGCAAGCGAATGTGACAGCTTTTGTCATCCAGTCTTTGAGTGTTTCTGGTTTCTTTTCTCCTCCAAGGATTTTGTCCATGAGGTCAGGGTCAAGGCCCCTCATATAGTATTCAATGAGGCCATTCTGATCTGTAAGGCATGACTTGGCAGCGAGAAGGGAGAAGTCGGTCTTATAACAATCGCAGGCATTGATTTCTTTTCTTTTCATGAAGATATGGCCAATCTTTCATTTGGCATTGGCAGCAGATTCTTTGTGAGAGAATGCACCTAGGAAGTCTTCTTTAAACTTGGCCCAGGTGATGTCTGTGGTGGGGACTGTCCCAGAGTTAATATTTTTGTAGGTGGCTTCAGTATAGATATGGCCATAATCTTTTGACATTCCATTGAAGGTAGTGTATACCTTTTTAACATCATCATACTTTGAGGCATTCATTTGGAAGTATGCATCCATTGCCCTTATCCAAAAGTTGGCATCCAATAATTTGCCTGAGAACTCATCAGGTAGGCCTGCTTTGAGTTCTGACATATCAAGGTCATCAGGGTGATGGAATGGGGGGAGAGAAGTATCATCTCCTTGGTTATCCTCAGTATAATACTCAGAGTCTGATGGGGAATGGTGGACAGAGATGAGATAGTCCCCAGGTAAGGACTCTGATTCAGGTGGTGGAGGGGAGTTAAGGATAATGTTGGGGTCCTCTTCTCTTGGTATTTCTGAGTGTCAAAAGAATACAAAAGAAATAGCTTGGGGGATGGAGAGGCAATGATGGGAGGAACTGGGGGGTTATAGAAGGGGGTAGGTGCAACTGATATGTTCTCTTTCTCTAGTGGCTAGGTTGTCAGTGATGACCTGACTAGCTTGTTGTCCTCAATGGAAGGCTTCTTCTTCTTCTTTATCGGAGTTATACTAGACAGAGTACCATGAAATGATGGGTGACCTTTTTGTATAGTAGCAGAGGTATAGGTAGAGTTAAATCTTTTGTTATGCTAACAATAGCATCTAGCCCAGGAGCATCGAGTAGGGCTGGTACCTACGTTGGTATCTCACTGCAAGCTTTTCCAGGTCAGTAATCTCGAAGAATGCTTGCTGTAAATGCTATGCTTGATGGGAAAGCAGACTTGAACAGTGAGCATGCACTCAGAGGTAGCACAAAGACCTATATCACGCAAGGGTGGTTCAAGACTGAAGCAGGGCTAAACACTATGTTGAATTGCATAGATTTAACTGGGGTTACAATCTACCATACAGGATGCTTTTTGTTACAACCGCTGGCAGTCAGGTCGACTTTTGGTGGGCGAGGTATCATTCGGACTGTGATCCAATGATGGATATGAGGGGGTTCGGTACAAGGCCGCTCTGCCGAGTGTGCCTGTGGTGACGATGTCCAACAGATGGTGTGAACCAGTACTGTGATGGGAGTGAGAACTGGCTGCACATAAGCCAGCTGGCTGGGATAATGAGACTGCTTGGCAGGCAAATCCATTGTGACAAGAGAGTGCCCACTCAAATAGTAGGATGAGGACTAAGGATGACAGGACACTCAAGGAGTGGATCGAAAGTGGATACTTGATTGAAAGTAAGACTAAGATACTTGACATGGGGGTCCAATCATAGATTAAATACTACAATGGGTGGTCCATGCATAGAGAAGGGGATGAGTAAGAGACAGCTGACTAAGCTGCCTGCTGACTACTGGGATATCACTAAGTGGCTACGTTAGTGATGTGGGGGGTTGTGTTGGACGACAATAAGTACTGGTAGGTAGTCCATTTGTGGAGTTCCACTGGCGAGGCTACAGGAAGTTGTAAATACAGAAAGAAAAACAAGACGATAAGACAAAGAATGAAACATAACACTTTTATACAAGAAGAAAACAAGCACGGACCAAGGGATGAAGATGGTAAGTACCACGATAGGAAAGCCCTATGAGATACTGAAAGGAGTACTTGCCCAGAAGAGAGGGTGGGGGAATAAGCATCCAAAGATAGGTAACTATATAAGAGACCGATTGTAAGTCTATGAGGATAGGGGCCATATGGGGAAGGCATCAGGAAATGGGAAGTTGTCAATAACACTCAACAAATCCTCAGGTAAGGGATAATTGGTCAGTGAGTATGGGGGGAAATGAATAATAAAAAGGTAAAAATATAAGTGCAGGGTCTTCTATTGTAACATCCCATCTTAGGTCTCAGGTCCAATTGGCAGTGCCCAAGAAGCTGCCTTAAAACACCTGCAAGTGGGCAAATGACCTCTGCAGCTTGCACAAACTCATACAGCAATGTTTCTGCCCACAAATCAAACTTGACTCCCAATGGTAAGTATTATTGTTTCTTTCTTTCTGCTGCCCATAACTAAACATATATAATGTTTAGTAAAAGCAGTATCTCAGTCACAAGCATATGAGTTGCTAATTCATATGATCTCTTTGTCATATACTAACTTAATTCATATCTACCCAGATCTTTTAGTAAATGACTTTGACACCTTCCAAGACAACAAAATGAATGATGACAACAACAACAACAATAATGAC
>JBBPSN010000624.1:0-13058 GCA_038093615.1 Austroboletus olivaceoglutinosus | reverse complement strand
TCCTTGTCATCGAAAATCCTGGAATCTGTCATAGCATTTCAACTTACTTGGCTCTAGAACATTCATCTCAAGATGCATATGAATGAGTGTGTCATTCCACTGCACAGAACTTCCCCCAGGCACCTGGTATTGATGATGTAGAGAGCTTCTATAATGTTGAAAAACTCATCCAGACATTTATTGGAGTCAAGCCTATTCATCATGACATGTGCCCCAACATATGTCTTGTGTATACTGGTCTGCTAGCTTGTCTGGACACTTGCACCATCTGTGGTGAATCTCAGTGGAATCAACAAAGGTTGCAAGGTTCAAATGGCCATGTCAAAGTCCCAGCTCAAACATTTACAACCATTCCCTTGGGCCCACAGCTTCAAGCTCGCAACCGCAGCCCAGAAAGTGCATGCACCATGCGTTATCTCCATGAAAGAATACAACAGATTTTACATAAGTTTCATAAGATGCAAAGCATTCCCATTATTGATGACATTGCAATGGGCTGGGACTACCTTGGTGTCGTTCTTGAAGGAGACATCACTGAATATGATATCATTTTTATGGTCTCACTCGATGGTGCACAGCTCTACAGCAGCAAGGAGTCTGACTGCTGGATCTATATTTGGATCATTTGCAACCTTCCACCAGATCAGCGATATAAAAAGCTACATGTTTTACCTGGTGGCTTTATTCTTGGTTCCAACAAACCTAAAAATATTAACTTGTTTCTTTTCCCTGGCTTCCATCACCTTGCAGCCATTCAATGAGAGGGACTATCTATGTGGGATCCTCTGACTGATGCCTGCTACATATCCAACCTCTATCTACTCTTCACAACTGCAAATGGTCCTGGTCTCATCTACTGGGATAGGATGGTCAGGCACAGTGAGAAAAATGAATGTCATCTTTACTGTGGCATTCTTGGACAGCGAAAACACCATGGTATACACTATTATCCAGTCCTATTATGTCTGTCAGACCATGCCATTAATGGCAGTGACCATCCAGATATTGATGTTTTTGAGCTTCCTCTTGGAGGGTCTGCTGATTACGGTAAGAATCTTGAGAAGATTATATCTGTTTTGAATCAAACTCAATGAGATAAGATGAAAACTGAAACTGGTCTCACAAAAGCTCCTCTGATTCTTGGGCTCAATCCTAAGCATTCTTTGGGAGTACTGCTTTTGATCATGACAGATACTATGCACCTTGCTGGCAACCTCTCCAACCTTCTTATCTCCCTTTGGCATATAACTATTGATGTCAGCACAAATGATGACCATACTACATGGGACTGGGCTATGCTCAGAGATAAAGATATCTGGATTTCACATGGAAAGGATATCGAGAGTGCTGGTTACCATCTTCCTGGATCATATGACTGCAAACCCCATAATATTGCTAAGAAAATCAATACACAATATAAGACTTGGGAATTCCAGTTGTATACATTTGGTGTCACTCCTGCCCTTCTATATGGCATCCTTCCACTCAAGTATTGGGCCCATTATTGCATGCTTGTTCGTGGTTTCCAGATTACATGCCAGCACTCAATTACCCAACAACAGCTCATTAATGCACATATTCTCTTGTGCACCTGGCAGCGTGATTTTGAACAAATTTATTATCAGTGCAAGGAATCCCGGATTCATTTTGTCCATCCAGCAATCCACCAAGTCACACATCTCATCACTGAGACTGTCCAAAAGGGTTTCTATGATGCCCAAGCTTGATGCTCCTCCAAAGGGCCTTCCATATGGAGCCCAAGATCTTGGTGATGGTTATGTACTCCTTCAGAAGCATTCAAGATATCTGACCCTGCCTGACGATAATGTTGCTTGCCATATTTCTGCCATTCTACCACTAGGCCAGCCAATGCCTCATATTCAAAAGTGGTCATGATTATTGCTATCTAATGGACAAGTTGCATGTTCCCTATGGAGAGAAGTACTCAAAGCTCCTGAGCAGTTGTGCATTTCACGTAATGTCAAGATATGTCCCAATCACTTTAGTACTACTGCTATTTATTCACTCTTTAGTTTTTGTTCAATGAGAACATACATTGTGGGGAGGTTCAGTATTTTACACAGGTTACTACAAATATGCCAGATGGAGAATGGCTTTTCCATAACCTTACAGTTATAAAGCTATACTCTGAGCCAGATAGAAGGCTCCTTGAACTTTCTTTTCAGGTCGTTGCCACATCTAAACTTTCAAATGATATTATCATTACCAATGTGAAAAATATTTGCAGTGTTGTTGCCATAATACCAAAGAAGCTCACACTACCAGGATCAGAACAAGAGGATGAGTACTTTTGCATGGTAGAAAAACCAGGCTTGGATATTTCAGACCTTGGCATATCTTACAGTATATGTACAGCACATGATGACAATGACAATGGCAATGAAATGATGTAGAATAACAATTTTAATATATGTGAAGCACTATACTACAAGTCGCAAACCAGACAATACGAGCCCAATTTTGTTTGATCTTATCAAATATCGCCTTTCATTTGATGCTCATATAAGCTTCAATTTCTGAGTGGTCAAATAGATACACAAAAAGACTTGTCTTTGGATATATGGATGATCGGAGGTTCTTTGATAATACTATGGCCCTGGATGATATGATATGATTTTTTTAGTAATCAAATAGATGCTGGCAGATGCCATATCAGAGATTGTAATTTACATCTTTGCATTGTGTTGTGTCAATCTTATCTTTCCACCTCTTTCTCGTCATACCACCATACATTATACTCCTAAGTTATACAGATGAACTCATCAGGAACTTACAACTTCAGTTTGTTTAACACCAATACTGCATCAGCTAACAGCACAATGTTTAGACCCCATCTACCTCCATTCTTGTTGTCAGGGACAGCTATGCCATTTCAGGAGACTGATCTGAGTATATTTGGCCCTTTGATAAACCAGCAAAATGGATATGATACATTTTTCCAGGTGAGTTTTTTTTAGTACATGATTTTCTCATCATTGTATTTTCAGGCTGCATATACACAGGATACCGCAAATACTCAGCAAGTTAATGCTCTTTGAGAATGCTGCAGTTATTTGGAAGCCCAGTTAGGCAAGGTTACATTGGAATGAGATACTGTAAAGTAAGTACAGTGCTATTCAAGTGGAAATTTAACTATTGATATCCCTTGTTGGTAGGTTACTTTATGATCAGCTAACCATATCACTTCAAGGTCAAGTCACATCAGCAGACCAGCATGCTAACAACTCACCCTCTCCAAGTGCTTACCCAAAATTATGCTTTTGGACGCAAATGCGATACAATACTTGATCCAACTCCCCCGAAGCACATACCAAGGCAAATTGGAAGCTCGCTTATCTTAAGGATGTGAATGGCATTATAGTATCCAAGAATTCCATCAAGGTGATTAGGAAGGAGATACATGCTAGTTGGATTGAATTGGTCAAGAAAGGGCTGGTGCTAAAGTCATGGAGCAAGATATGCACCTTTGCACAAGACTTTTACCATACTATGCTAGAGAAGTCCTTCCCTATTTTCAAGCTCACTCACAAGTGTTGGAAGTTGGATTATCTCTGTGCTACTGACTATCCTGGTTGAATTTGGAACAATGTTGATAAGAATGGAAGATGGCTTGTAGGTGTTGGTAACCAAGCGCTGAAAAATAAAGAGGATGCCAGCCAGGAGATCATTTTTATTGGCAGCAGGAAACAGAAGGCGAAGCAGTCTGCACCTGACCCAGAAAGAGCTCAGAAAAAGGTTAAAGGTAATGCACCTCATTTTCATTCCAATGGGCTAACATAGCTGTCTATTATGTAGTTGATACCAGCTTGTTGGATGTGCTGCCACTCAGTCTATTCAGTGATGATACTACTGGTTTGACTGCCATGTCAGTCTCTGTGTCCACTTCTGTTCCTTACTCCTTATCTGTGCCAGTCTCTTTATGTGCATCTCTGGTCCCTGGTTTCTCTTCAGCTGGAGCTCGTTTAGCGTCCATGTCCAAGTCCAAGTTGGAATTCGATTCAATTGACATTATCATTTCTGAGTTTGTGCTATTATCTATGGCACCAGCAGCTTCTACTCCATTTGACTCTGGACTTCATATGACCAATAGAATGGACACTAATATACTGGCTCTAATTGTTCATCAAACTCAATGTCAGCCTGATGGAGCCATTGTTGTCATCACAAACCCAATGTATGTAAAGCCTGTTTCCAAAACTGCCAAACTAACATGTGCACTGCTAGTGCTATGCTGTCAAAGTCTATTCTTAAACTCAAGACCCCAACCCTGCTGGCCCATCCTGTACCCCCAGCAATAGGAACAGATGATACCAATATGGCTAACCTAAAGGATGTGGACATACCAATAGCCTGGGCAGCTCCAAGTCAGACACCATATCAGGAGGGTATTACTGACTCAAAGCATGGAGCACCAAATGTTGTCACAAACTCAGTGTAAGTAAAGCCCATTTCCAAAACTAATAAGCTAATATGTGCGCTAGTGCTATACCCTCGAAGACCGGCCTCAAATTCAGGCTTCCAGCAACTTGTTCTGTGCCCCTAGCAGCAGTGGCAAAGGACCAGGTGGAGAACGGAAAGGACAACAGCACCAACACCCCATCAAAGAATACTACTGATGACTCTAACATTGACATACCCGATGCAGGAATGTCCAAAGTTGTTATGTTTTCTTTATTCTCTTTGTTCACTGTCCATTTTCTCCTATTCTACGACCTCTTGTAGCCTCGCCAGTTGGACTCTGCAGACAGACTACCTACCTACTGATTATTGCCATCCAACACAGCTTCCTTATGTCACTAACGTAGTCACTTAGTGATTCCCCGATAGTTAGCAGGCGGCTCAGTCAGCCGCCTCTTACTCATCCCTATCTCATTGCACGGACCATTCTCCGTAGTATTTAAACTATGGCCACCTACCTTGTCAAGTATCTTAGTCTTACTTTCAAATCAAGTATTTACTTCCGATCCACTTGTCAAAGTGCCCCCTCCCCCTGGTCTTTATTCCTCGCCCCACTACCTTGAGTGGATGCTCCCTTGTCACAATGGATTTGCCTGCCAAGCGGTCTTGTTATCCCTTTCAGCTGGCTTATGCGCAGCCTGTCCTCACTCCCATCATAGTACTAGTTTATACTGTCTGTTGGATGTCGTTATCGCAGGCACACTTGGCAAAGTGGCCTTGCACCAAACCCACTTGTACTCATCGTTGGATGTCGGTTCAAACGACACCTCGCCCACCGAAAGTCAACCCAACCACTAGTGGTCATAACAAAAGACTAAGATCTACCTTGAACAGCTACCCTTGTGTAGACCACCCCCTCCTTGTTAAACACCCTGTCTTCCACCTTTGAAACTACTTTGGGGAAAGAAGAAGAACCTGACCCGGAATCCCCCCTCACTAATCTCGAGGAAACTCCAGAACACCAATCCAGTCTGTCCATACCAAAAAGACTACAACCAACAACCCGGCCCCCTTTTTCCCATCAAGGATCAGTGGCCTTGATGTCGGTTCCATTTACCACCGCCTTCTTACCAACCAAAAAGGCCTCTCCTCTAGTTGCCCATACCCCTGGTCTTCCAACCAGTGCCCCTGTCCCCACTCTTCCAGCCAGTGCTCCTACCCCCGGTCTTCCAGCCGGTACCCCTGCCCCTGCTCCCCCAGTTCCCGGTCTACCAGCCGGTGCCCCTGCCCCTGCTCCCCCAATCCCTGGTCTTCTAGCCAGTGCCCCCACCCCTGCTCCCCCAGCCCCTGGTCCACCCGGCGGCCCTCCTGCCCCAGGACCTCCTCCTTTCCCCATGGCAGCTCCGACCATCCCTGAATACAAAGTCAGCCACCCCAGTGACTTCTACAGCGATGCCAGCTGAGTAGAAACTTGGCTTGGTGAAGTCGACAGGTACCTCTTCCTTAACGACCACATCTATACCACCAACAAAACCAAAGTCGGCTTTGCCCTATCATTCATGAAAGACAAACCCATTGATGTCACTGCTAAAGGAAATACAACCGCAGGTCCTTGGGCCACGGAATACCACCGCACTGCCAACACCAGATCCACCCCAGCATATGACACCTATGTCATTTTCATCACCCTCATCCGCATCACCTTCAAACCAGCAGATGCGGCCCAGGCGGCATACCACTGGCTAGACAACCACAAAGCTGAACACGAAGAAGATGGACTTTTAATGTATAATAACACATTCACTAGCCAAGCTGCCCTCGCCGGGGTCACCACAGAGCTCACCCTGGTCCATCTCTATGAAAAAGGAATCTACAAAGGGCTGGCACGCCAGATCATTTCTATGGAAACCCCCCCAACCATGCTCGCCGGATACATGGCCTGGGCAACTGACTTTCATGGAAAATGGAAATGGGGACGAATCCTCCATCCCCCCAAGAAAATCGTTCAACGATCGACCACCCTGACAGTCAATGCTATCACCATAACCAAGCTCACTCCACAAGAAAATGAGCAATGCATATGCAACTCGCTCTGTTTCTGTTGTCGACAGCCAGGACATGGGTCCACTAACTGCCCCCAATTTCCCTCCAAAACCCGCCCTTGCATCGCCACACTGATTGCGGAACCTGTCACCCTCAAAACACCATTAGTGGATTTTTTATCCAAGATACCTGTACAGCTCACGTATCCTCTGTAACTACTTCCAATCATATATGTATCACCAAAAATACTACCATCCCCCTTTGCTCCACGATTGTTCCGAATGCCGTCCACCACGCCCTAGTCGATAGTGGTGCAGACATCAACTGCTTCGACTTGTCTTACACTCAACAGCTCCATTTCCCTCTTATCCTTCTGCAAACCCCCCTTGCGGTTAGCAACCTTAACCACCCACTTAAACAAGGAGCATGCTACTCCATCACACTCGACACCACCATAGGTTCTCAGACTTATTCCATCCCTTTCTTCCTCATTGATTGCAGAAAAAAATGTATTATCCTCAGACATCCTTGGTTGGATGATACCAACCCCATCATTGACTGGCGCAACAGGACTATGTCCCTTCCTCCGATCCCACCCCCACCCTTGATGCGCTCTCACCTCCATCAGTTCCTCACAACCGAAAGCCCTGTGAACCATGACGTCCGCCTTGTCACTACATCAACAAAACTTGCCCAAGAAGCCCCCCCAAAACCCCCGGTTGTACTGCCAGCCGAATATGAACAATATTGCAACCTTTTTACTAAAGAGTCTTCCAATCGTCTCCCACCCCTTGGAACGCCTTCACACTCCATAGTCGTTAACAACG
Source organism: Austroboletus olivaceoglutinosus (assembly GCA_038093615.1). Classification (NCBI taxonomy): domain Eukaryota; kingdom Fungi; phylum Basidiomycota; class Agaricomycetes; order Boletales; family Boletaceae; genus Austroboletus; species Austroboletus olivaceoglutinosus. The sequence continues at coordinate 5,769 of JBBPSN010000624.1, read as the reverse complement.
CATTCATTCCTAAAGTTGGAAAGCTCTATTCCCTCACCCCCAACGAGTGGAATGCACTGGATGTCTTTATCGATGATAACCTCCGTACAGGCAAAATCATACCCTCTGCCTCCCTGCAAGGGTCTCCCTGCTTCTTTGTCAATAAAAAGGAAAAGGGCAACCTATACCTTTGTATTGACTACTGACATGTCAATGCTCACACAATCAAAGACACTTACCCCCTTCCCTGCATTGACAATATCATCGACTCCCATGCAGCCAATGTCATCTTTTCAAAGTTCAATGTCAGCGCAGGATTTACTCGCATTCCAATGGCTAGCAATCCCGCCTTTGGTTCCACCTTGGACTCGCAAAGCTTGTCTGCTTTCATCACCCATCAAGGGCTCTTTGCTCCCACTGTCATGCTCTTCGGTCTTGTTAACTCACCCCCCACTTTTCAGCGTGCCATGACTGGCTTCTTCTGTGGCCTCAAAGGTCTGTTCATCTACATGGACGACATCCTCATCAGTTCGCCCAACCCCGTTACACACACCACTCAAACACACACCTTTCTCTCCTGATGCCGTGACCTCAATTTACCTTTAAAATTATCCAAATGTGCCTTCAATGTCACCAGCATCAAATACCTTGGGCTTATCCTCCAACCTGGACATATTGCTATGGATCCCATCAAACTTGCAGGCATCGCCAACTGGCCCACCCCAGTCAAACTACGTGACATTCGCTCCTTCCTTGGCTTTGCGAACTTTTACTGAAAATTCATCGCAAACTACTCAAGTATAGCCCACTCCCTCATCGACCTGACCAAGAAATCCACTCCTTGGTCCTGGACACCCGCTTGCCAACTAGCCTTTGACAACCTTAAGGAACGGTTCTTGCAAAAACCCATCCTCCAACTCCCTTGTCCTTCCGCCCCCTTTGCCATCGCCACCGATGCCTCCCTCCACACCACTGGTGGCATCCTCCTCCAGGCCAACGCCAATGGTGATTGGCTCCCATGCGCCTACCTCTCTCATGCCCTCTCTCCTGCTAAGCAGAACTACCACATCTATGACCACAAACTGACTGCTGTCCTCTCAGCGCTTGCTGCTTGGCAACATCATCTTCTCGGCTCTCCCTTCCCAGTCACGGTCTTCACTGACCATGCCAGCCTCGCCTATTTTCGCTCTCCTCAGAAGCTAAACCGCTGCCAAGCCCGTGCCCTCATTACTCTCTCTGAATATGACTTACGGTTCATCCATGTCCCTGGACATTTTCTCTCCAGTCTGAATGCCCTCTCTCGCCATCCCAACCACCTCCCCGCCCATGACCTTGACAACGAGGATGTTACCTTGTTACCACCCGACTTATTCGTCAACCTTATCGATATTGCCCTTCATGATTGCCTGGCCATGTCTAGCACAGCTGACCCACTTGTTCTTACCACCCTCCAAGCCCTCGATGGCTCTATCCCCCCCCAATTCCGTTCTCGGCTCTCTGACTGGTCTTATGCTAGAGGAGTCTTGGCTTTCCAAGGTCAAGCCTACGTTCCTCCCGATCTTCAGCACTCTATCCTGCAATGCTCCCATGACCACCCATCAGCTGCCCACCCCAGCGTCCTAAAAACCCACCACCTCATCTCTTCCTTCTTTTGGTGGCCTGGTCTCTCCTCCTTCGTTCACCGCTACGTCGCTGGATGTGCCTCCTGTCAACAGAACAAAGTCATTATGCACCCCTCCTGCCCCCCTTTCCTCTCCATACCCTCTTCCTCCAGCCCCTACCCCTTTGCCCAACTTTCCTATGACCTCATTACCAGCCTTCCCCCCGCCAGCTCTTCTTCCTTCAACAGCATCCTGGTTGTGGTCGACCATGGTCTAACAAAGGGGGTGGTTCTCTGCCCTACCAAATCCACAGTTACCGCCAAAGGGATTGCTACTCTTTTTTTCCACAATATCTACCAGCATTTTGGCCTTTACGAGAAACTTATCTTTGACTGAGGACCATAGTTCACTTCTGCTTTCGCCAAAGAACTGGGCTGCCTCCTCCACTATGATGTCTCGCTCTCAACTGCCTTCCACCCTCAGACTGACAGACAATCGGAATGAGTCATTCAAGAGCTCGAAGTCAATCTCTGCACCCTATGTGGAAACAACCCCTTTACTTGGCTAGAATACATTCCCCATGCTGAATTTGTACACAATCACCGCCCCCACTCTGTCACCAGCAAATCCCCCTTCTCGCTCCAAATGGGTTATGAATCCTTGGCACTCCCATCCGTCCTCCCCACATCCAACCTCCCAGCCGTGGAAGACCGATTATGAAACCTTACGGTAGCTCATAATGAAGCCCTTGCCACCCATGACCTAGCTTGGCAAACCATGGCCTCACGTTCCTGGCAGTCCCACACCACCTTTCAGTTAAGAGACAAAGTTTGGTTAGATGCCCAGAACCTCCAACGCCATATTCCCACCGCCAAGCTTGCCCCCAAGCGAGAAGGCCCCTTTGAGATAGTCAAGATCCTCAACAAAGCCGCTTATGAACTACGACTCCCACGAACGTGGAAAATCCACCCTGTCTTCCACGCTTTGCTTCTCTCCCCCTATCACTAGAATGAGGTTTACGGCAAAAACTACCCTCAACCCCCACTGGATCTAGTAGCCGGCAGAGTTGAATACGAAGTTGATCGACTTCTGCGCCACCGGGGAACTCATGCCCATTGCCAATTCCTTGTTTGGTGGAAGGGATATACGCCAGAGGAAGACTCCTGGGAACCCGAATCCAATCTGGGAAACGCCAAGGACATCCTCAACACTTATAAAAGGCTCCAACCTAAAGTGTTCAAAAGGAAATAAAACCTCCCCCACTCATCATCATTTCGTCCAATATCCCTCCCAAGTACCCTCACCCCTACTACAATCCCTACATCTCCTATGTAACATTCGACAACTCCCTCACTTTCATTCCCTACACCGCCCACATCTACTACAACCACCCTTATGCAGCCTACTGCCAATGATGCATCCAGCTGACAAACACATTTGCCCTTCTCCCAAACTCTCAAACCAATGTACCCCCTCGCCCATCTACCAATGGAACCATCAGACACAGGAGAACGACCTTGTCTGCCACTCCTGCCCCCCAACGCTCTCCTGCCAAAAATCCTATCTAGGCTCTGAGAACCCCCTGACCGAGCTCGACTCCTACTCAGATCCTAATGACCATTTCTGTCCGCCAGAAGCTCTTTCCCTGCTAGACACTCCTGCCCCTCCCCCCCACATGATCGAAAGTCGACAAGACGCCTTCCTAACCTTTGCCGCCAATGACTTGTCACATCTGGCAAATGTGACCACCCGACAGTGAAGTGGTCGAGACTGGGACAGCCACTCCCCTTTCACCTGGATCATCGATCCTCACACCATGACCAATGATGACCTCTCCTTCATTGTCACCGCATTACGAAACCTGAGAATGGTGGAGGCGATTGAGGCCAATATCATGAAAGGGTCTGTGCTTTGGCACCTCTATATCGCCTTCCTCGCCACCTCTCACTCCGACATCATCACCCAAGCCCCCTCTTGGGATCTCGCCCCCACTCTTACCATGGTGGCTATCAACCGAGTGACATGCCAGACGCAGCTGGCCCTCCTAGCTGCCATGCATGAACTAGGCATGACCTACACCCTTCGCTCGATCCACATTGCCCTCATCCACCAAAACTACTTCAAAACCGGGTATTACATTGCCCCCTCATATGGCTAAGGAACTCACTCTCCTGTCAACATCCCCTCACTGAGCGATGAAGACCTCGACTTATTCGAAAAAGTTGACTGGGATGCCCCGAGAACCCTCCAAACTCTAAACAGCGCCCTCCCCAGACCCTGACACTACTGTCTCATGTGCAATCTCCTTGGCCACAGTCGCCATGACTGTCATGCATACTGGTGTCCGTGGTGCAACAGACTTGCCCCTGGTCACCCCCCCCAGGTCTGCCCCTGCTGAGTCCCACTCGCGACCACCACCTCCACCGCCACTCCACCTCTCGTTCACACTGAACCCCTGACTGTTATCGCCCTTGACCTCCCTTTGTGGGCCTCCACTCGTCACAATAAGCAAACGCGGTACCAATCCGCTTGAACCCATGGTCCATCATGATGACAACCGCCCATCACCACTTCCCTTTCCCAAGCCCTCTTAGATCTTCTCGACAACCCCCCTGACCCTGTACCATCTATATCGTACCCCAATCCCGGTGACCCCGACGGCTTTGACAACCTTGATGGAGCGGGGTATATCGGGTAAAGCTCCTCAAAGGGTTTTGGAGAGTAGCACCGGGGTATTGTTATGTTTTCTTTATTCTCTTTGTTTACTGTCCATTTTCTCCTACTCTACAACCTCTTGTAGCCTCGCCAGTTGGACTCTGTGGACGGACTACCTACCTACTGATTGTTGCCATCCAACACGGCTTCCTCATGTCACTAACATAGTCACTTAGTGATTCCCTGATAGTCAGCAAGCGGCTCAGTCAGCCGCCTCTTACTCATTCCCATCTCATTGCACGGACCATTCTCCGTAGTATTTAAACTATGGCCACCTACCTTGTCAAGTATCTTAGTCTTACTTTCAAATCAAGTATTTACTTCCGATCCACTTGTCAAAGTGCCCCCTCCCCCTGGTCTTTATTCCTCGCCCCACTACCTTGAGTGGATGCTCCCTTGTCACAATGGATTTGCCTGCCAAGCGGTCTTGTTATCCCTTTCAGCTGGCTTATGCGCAGCCTGTCCTCACTCCCATCATAGTACTAGTTTATACCGTCTGTTGGATGTCATTATCGCAGGCACACTTGGCAAAGTGGCCTTGCACCAAACCCACTCGTACTCATTATTGGATGTCAGTTCAAATGACACCTCACCCACCAAAAGTCAACCCGACCACTAGCGGTCATAACAAAAGTGACCAAGATGGCTGGCAAATGTAAGCAAAGTACTCAGAAACCCCATGCCCCAAAGAAGGCGCCAGTGGCAGCCTAGCCATCAGTATATGTTCTGATTCCCTGGTGTGCTAAATCTCCTTTCTAGATTGCACAGATTGCTCGCTGGCTATATTCCCTACCCACATATCCGATCTTTTTTCACCTGCAATGATACAGTCAATACTGGCTGGTCCATTTTCCCAGAGCACTCCCTCCTACTGGCACTGTATGATTTCTCCTGATATTCCAATGCTCTGCATTATCTGCCACATTCTATTGTCAACTGCATGGGTATGCTCTCCATTTACTATTTCATTCTGTTTTCAACTGCATACATCTGCTTTTCATTCTCTGTTGCATTCTGTTGTTGACTGCATGTATCTGCTTTCTGTCTGCTGTTGTTATATGCACTCTCGTGTTACTGTATGCTCTCTGGGATCCATGCAAAATAAAACTTTTGTTACTAAAACTGTTATATGGATGCATGGAATAGCATTTTTTATCAGCAAGCACCCAATCAACCGAGCAGATTAATATATGCTGTGGTCATGCAGCTTAGGTTAGGTGCCTGAAAACATAATGTGTCATACATTGCTAGATCAGGGCATGCACTAATCCCCACTTTATTCGTAAAGTATGTCCCACTCAGTTCTTCCATGCATTTTTAAATGACACATTGAAAAACAGCTTCTACCCTACTGGCACATCATCTGACATAGCAAATTTTCACTGGGGGTGAGGTATGGCTCCATGGTCTGTCTAGGAATGGAGTTGACAACCCTGGTGAGGTTGACATTGTGAAGCATGAAGAGGATTTGGGA
>JBBPSN010000623.1:1348-13076 GCA_038093615.1 Austroboletus olivaceoglutinosus | reverse complement strand
CTCGTCCCCTTCACAAACGCCCCCCATCGAAACCCCCGATGTCCCAGGAGTTGCCAGTTCGCTCGCTGCACTCAAGAAGAGCGAGGCGCTCGAGCGACGGGCCTCGAAGCGGTTCTCCACCTACCATATCAGCAAGATGACTGGCGGTGCGATCACGCGTGAGCGGTCATTGCAGGCGTCTCCGAACCGCCGATCGATGGCTGCCTCGTCGATGCTGACTCCGGGTGATCTTGCTGTGTTGACCGAGGTGGACGAGCCCGAGGGAAAGCGTGATGGACCGGCCAAGCGTTCGCTGCGTACGCCGTCGCCTGCGGGTTTGGATGCGCCACCGGTCCCGCCATTACCGCCTTCTGTGAACGACGTCGCGCGTGCGCCGGCTCTGACTCGGACGCTATCTCATCTGAGTAAATTATCAGAGGAAATAGAACCTGACGAGTCTCCTCAGCCGACCGCATTTCCTGTGTTCCTCCAGGTCGGCCGGGAGGTGAAAAAGGTCACGCTCGAGGCTGGATTAACCTTTTCGTCTCTTCGCATGCTGTTCGTAGACAGGTTCTCTTATAACCCGGGGATGGAGAACTTTCCTGCCATCTACATACGGGATCTGTCGAGTGGTGTGCAGTATGAGCTAGAAGACATTGACGAAGTCAAGGAAAAGTGTTTGTTGTCTCTCAACATTGAACGTGAGTCGCTACGGTATCCAAATGTCACGCTCGCTCAACGCGCGGGTTTTCGTCAGCGTTGGATCAGATCAAGCAGCACATTGATGCCCAGATATCCATTTTGTCCAACGATCTCAAGGATCTCAAGAGCGCCATGGCTACCAACAAGCGGTCCTCTACCCATATCAACCCCATTTTCGCGCACGAATTCGCCGAGAGCACGCCCGCAGCCGACCGTCCTACGGAAAAACAGTTTGCACACGTCGCCCATCGACTCTCGCGCATCGTCGGCGACGCCGCCGACCGGTCCAACCCGTTCATCCTCCCGCAGATGACCGGTCAATCGCTCCAGCTCCAACCGCAAACGACGGGTGCGTCGGTCATGTCCGAGTACTCGAGCCGCGTCGTGGACGATCTCAAGACGCAATTTGACGAAGTCCAAAACCTGCGACGTGATCTCGGGATCATGCGGCAGCTCTACACCGAGTTCATGAAGTCGACCAAAGACTCGCTGGGTACGTTGCGTGCGCAGACGCAGTCTGTCAAGCAGCTCGCGAACGCCAAAGTCGGGGGTGAGCGCGCGTACATCGACACGGGCAAGACCAAGCTGGATACCCGAAGTCAGAACGTGTTGACCAAGATCGAGGAGCTGCAGGATACCGTCGAGGCGCTCAAGGAGGACGTGATCAAGCGGCAGGTGACGCCGAAACCGCATGTCCTGAAGACGATCCAAGATGACGTTGGGGCCACGTCGACGGAGCTGACGAGCCTCAAGGAGCACATTGACACGATCAGGCCCATGTGGAAGAAGACGTGGGAAGAAGAGCTGCAGAACATCGTGGAGGAGCAAGGGTTCTTGGGGCACCAGGAGGAGCTTTTGGCGGACCTGCTCGAGGACCACAAGGCGCTCTTCGATGTGTTTGGACACGTGAAAAAGGTGATCATGTTGCGCGGTACGGGGCCTGGACGGGGCAGCGCGCGTGGGCGGACGTTCAAGCCGCCGCCGGTCGAAGAAGGGCACGGCGGTCTGAGTACGGTCATGCTGGAGATTCGAGGCGCGGCGGTGGACCCCGAGAAGCGGATGAAGGCGATCGCGGCGAACCAAAAGACACGGGAAAAGGACCTTGCGAATCGGTCCGACGCGTTTCAGAACGAGTTGACGGGGTTCGTGAGCAGCAAGAAGCTCAAGATGACGGGGGGTGCGGAGGAGGTGGAGAGGGTGAGGCAAAAGCGGAACGAGTTGGCGCTCAAGGCCATGTTTAACGCATCTGGTGCGGGCGGGGATGTGGGATCAGGGCCAGGGTCGCCGACGGTCTAGTGTGGGGACGATGTGAAGGACGAGAAGAGGCGCCGTTGGTGAGGACGTGGCATTTGGTCGTGTATTTTAAATTTCCGGAGGGGACGGTTTCTCTGTTTCTCTCTCTCTGTGACTTGATGCTTTCTGTACCTGTCGGTTTCCACGTTTCATCACGATATATTCTTTCTTTTTTCGATTACACGTCAGCCCGTCGCGTTTCTTATCGAGGGCCTTTTTTTTATGGGCATTTACATACCCCACTCGCACGCTGCATGTTTGTATACTCGTGAATAGCAATATCTTTTCTGATCGTATAGCATGAACACGAATACTACGTATTTTAGATTCTAAGAGTATATGTACGCATATTCCTCGGACGTGGTGGCGAAGTTCTCATGTAGAGCAAAGCGGCAAGACCGTTCCCAGACGGTACGATCGCCCGAGTCTCGATACCTCGTGATCGTGATCGGCAAGCAACGTCGGACCATGGCGGTTTTCGACAACACAAGTTGGAACGCGTCGTGTGATGCGGACTCGGTCACGTTGTAAACGACGTCTGGCTCGGATGCGCAGACAAGAGCGTTCTAGAACTGGAAGGAAACGTTGCACGGTGGTATCACCACTGGCTATGCGTGCGACGTTTCGGCAAGACGATTGGCCTGTCCTGGGGCTGCAAGCGGAACACCGTTTTGGAACCATGCGAAGAGGTGCATCGTGCGATCTCAGTGGACATGTGCAGATACGTGGGCGTTGATCAGTGCATGGCACCAGGGATGTGAAACTACCAGTGCTGTCCCGCATGACAGACGAGTCACGGTCTTGGGGTTAGAACTCAAAGCCTACAATTGTGAAAGAGAGATGACCTAGAATTTACAAGGTGAGCCAGGGTTGTTATGTTTGCAAAGCCAGTTAACGTGGACATAACTCCACCGTCAAACCCTGGTTCGTTCACTGCTTGGCGCGACAAAAGGCAGGTGGAACGCGACTTGGACAAGAGAATGTGTCGGTGCCCAGCGTCGCTCTACTGGCAGGCCGCAGAATCCAGATCGAATGCTCTGGATCAAATCGAGAGTCGAGGCTGAGAGTATCCTTACGTAACCAGTGTTTACTACTATGTATAGTGTTCAGTTTTTTTTTTTTCTTTTTTTCGCGGAAAACAATGTTGTACTGTCTCTGCTATCTTGTGTGAACGTGACATCATTGAGTCGTATCTCAAAGCATGTTCATCAAGTCGGCGGAGAGAACGGATGCATGATACTTGAGTACTGATGCATTCCAGCTTTCCAGGAGACGCTACCTTACGTGATTCACTTATTTTGCCCAGGCCTGGCCACCTGATCGGTGATCTTTGCGCCCTATGCCCTACTGCGGGGACGTCCGACTGGTCTTCTCTGGGCATACAAGTCTGACTGCCAGTTGTTTCTTGTTACCTGAGTCCGACTCAAAATGTCTGAAAAAAAAGATTCTGTTGAGCAACAAGTCCAGGCAAACAATACCAAGTGAGCCTTCTTTGCCATTTCCTCATCAGCCTACAACTTAGCGTCTACCCAATCGGACGCTCTGTCAAAACCAATCAGTCCCGTCTCCCCACAGTCAGCTGAGTATCTGCCCCTGGACAAACCTGCAGGCGCCACAGTGGATGACGTACATGGAGGAAATGTCGTTTTCATAACTAATCAGTCTGCCGGGCATACTCAGGAAAAGGCCCTCGATCTTGAGGCACAGTTGCGCAATTTTAAAGTGGCGAAACAGAAAAAGGAGTGGGAAGCAGCTCAAATAGCTCTAGATAAGTGTCTGCAAAACGTAGAGAGCGAGGGCAGCGAAGTACCGATACAGTGGCGCTTGTGGAAAGTCGAACTGGAACTTGCACGCTCTAATTGGGATGCTGTCATGATCGCTGCAAGGTGGGTGCAGCAATGAGATGTTGCACAGTGGCAAGATCTGATCTATTTGATTACTTTCTGCTCCATAGTGATGTCGTCAGATCGAATACCAACTCACCGGAGGCGCTAGCCTTGCGTGGGCTAGTACTCTTCCTTGACGGCAAGCTGCCGCAGGCTCTTCAACATGTTGTATCTGCGCTTCGGTTGGATCCCGACCATAAAGTTGCTTCTCGACTACGGAAGCGTATAAAAGACGTTGAACGATTAAAGGAGGAAGGCAATATGGCTTTCAAAAGCAGTAAACTAGAAGACGCAATTGCATTGTATACACAGTGTTTAGACGTACGTGTTGCTTCCACGGTTTTGACAATCATGCCGATCTTCCTTCTCTCAGCGCATAGGTGAAGAAGAAGCAGAGGGCAAAGGTGGACGTATCCGTGCCATCTTGTTGTCAAATCGTGCTACTACACTTGTAAAGGTATAAACTCGTTCAATACAATGCATCTTCCGTGTGCCTGACGATCTTCATAGCTTGGAAAGTATGATGATGCTTTTGCGAACACGAAAGCCTCTCTTGCTCTCTTTCCAACATCCTTTAAAGCCTTACGTACTCGTGCCCGCATCAACCTCCGCATGGACAGGTTCGACGCCGCGATAGCGGACTTCAAGTCTTCTATCGAATGGGCTCGGTTCGAGAACGCCCCGGCAGACGTTGAATCCCTGACTACCGAACTTAAAAAAGCTGAGGCTGCCCTCAAGCACAGCAAGACAAAGGATTATTATAAAATCCTCCGTAAGCCTCCATAATTACCTCTAGGCCCACTTTTGACGTTATTGCAAAAAGTCGTTCAGAAAAGGTCTCCGCCTCCTAGTTTTTATTGCAAGTATACATGTTCACCTTGCTTTGTGTCTGCAGGACGGAGACCAGAGGAAAATAAAGCTCATTATCGAAGCATATGACGTGCTGTCCGACCCTGGACGAAGAGAACGGTACGACATGGGCGAAGACGAAGGCGGGCAGAACAGTTCCGGCATGGGTGTAATGCCTGGCCCATCTCACAATAACCCACGTGGCGGTCCGTTTGATATCGGCCAATTCGGCAGTGGCCCATTTGACAGGGGTCTATTCGACGGTGGCTTTGGTAGCGATAATCTCTTTGGCAGCAATTCATTCGGATTTCGGTCGTAGTCTCCGTTGGTACAAGCAAAGCCCGCAGTCGCGTGTTCAGTAAGCTGTTGTACAATATCTCTGTTGTATTTCCTGCGTTGTATGCCAAAGAATTGACCTGTACCATGGCAGTACCTATTTTTCCTGCTCTCGAATGCTTGGTCTCTTCTATGCGAGACTTCAGTCTAATTTCGTTGTTCTAGGGATGTTGATGCACATTTCTCATCATAGCTCCAGAAAGACTTGCAATGATCGATTGAAAAATACAAAGCATGCTATCCAATAGTAGGGTTCCACAAACGAGAGATGAAATACGGGGACGGTCAGGACGGACTACACGACAATCAGTGTTCCAACATGCCGGGAGTGAATGACAGGTCGCAAGCGCCCACACTACGCCGGTCACGGACGCGCTTCCTCGCATTGAGCCTAATTGCACAGAAGATCCAAGCCATTTCAGATCACGGTCCTACGACGATCGTCGCGAGTACACTTACACGGCCAACGTCGAAGTCACACACCCTACACGTCGTTGTCGAGAGTGTTAGAATCACGCCCGTCCGCTGTACTTGCCTCGTGGGATCAAGAAGCCGATTCCACTTGCCCATTGGTTTTCGCCTGAAACGAGATACTTGCACTTGTACGTCAGCAGCTCTTGAAAATATAAATCATGTCAGACCTGCCACAATACAGTTGAGAAGAGTCAAAATGCTGAAGGAAAAATGATGAGTATGTGTGTAGGAAGGGATAGATTGTAGGATGGCCAAATCCTGAATGTGAGTCCGTCTGCGAGCCCGAAATCCAGATTTCCACATATATCTCATATGATGAGGATGTCGCACAGGCTGTTTGCACCACCGAGTAGTGGTATCAACTAAGATAAGAGTGCAACGATTCGAAGAAATTAGCAAACACCTGGATGCAGTACGTGGTGTCTTACCAGAGAATTTGTTACACTTTGTAGGGATCCAGCTCGAGCGTTACAAATGGATTAATTTAACTTTGATCGGCGTGAACAGGGAGCACACAAACAGATCAATATTGTACGGCTCATTTAGTAACTCCCTAGCGAGTCGGTGAGAGTACATACACATTCCAGTACTAGTGAAATTGGGACATCAGACGACACCTAGTACTTGGAAATGATAACTTACTACATCCAGAAATCGCGAAGGAAAACTGCAACAAAGTAAGATACGTACATAAGTATTGTCGTGACAAGTTTGGACTAAGACTGAGAAGCTTGTTCTTCCCGCTGAGTATGGCAACATCACCACTTGCCGCATGCATAAGTATCAAGAACATGTACTCACTTGTCCATATGCGATAGCAGTAAAAACTGATACTACAATTTTTAGCATGTCATATGATGCCAGAAGCTCTTTACAGACCATTGCACAAGGAAGGCGGTGAGGATCTGTTAAGTGATTAACAGCATAATTTTGAATCGCTTACCATACCACCCCTAGAAGTCACATAAATACAAGTCCACTGCATGCATAGATAATCCGAGACTTGTCATGATAGACCGTATTCGCACCTCCACGATTGGCTACGGTGACTTATCTACGTCATTGTACACAGCAAGTGAAGAATTCGTCGCATCGATAGTCTTGCAAAACTTGTTTCTGGGCCGCCAAGGTCATGTGACTGGTTACATAAAGTGGCATCATGATGGCGCGTAAGATCGTTTACATAATATACAATCACAACAGAGAACTATCAATGTGCACGGGGCCAATTTCTTCTGTGCTCTTCTTAGGCAAGAGCGACATCCATCCACTCTCCTTTATTTTTAGGCCCTTGTCACCGAAATATCTCTCGCTTTCAAAGCTCCAGTCATTATCAGCACTGACCCAAACCATTACAATACTCCTTCACTTGCGAGTTCAAAGGTTCTTCCCATTGCGGAAGAGCCGCCATGGCAGTGTGGAAGCTCTCTGCACGGCCAGCAAGAAAGTCCACAATCCACAGCATGGCCCCATTGACGTCCGTGTTGTACTCGTTCATGACACACGTTATAATGTTGTGAAGGTCATCCCCGCGCAGTTGCTCCAAATTGTATGAGAACATGTCCTTTGAAAACAGAACGATCATATCAGTATTGTTCCAAACTAATTTTTCTGAGGAACATCACTGACGTTAGAAAAGGCAATCATGTCAATGGCTGCTAGAACCATCTCCTGGATGGCAGGGTGCGACATCACTTCATCGGGTATGTCTAGTCCTAGCTCAAGTATGGTGAACGAAGGCTTCACAGCGCTGGTGCGATGACGTAAATCAATATAACTCTTGGTATCAAGGATGCGGCGGTTCTTTTTGTCGATGGACTCTTGCAAGACACTTTCGAGATATTCATCCATGCTCTGAATGAATCTCTTCTGAGAAATGTAGGTGGCGTTTTGTATAGTTAATTCCCAGAACCTACAGGGAAGCACATGTAAGCACAATTCTCCCATGAAATCATCAAGATACTCACTGACGTGCCACTTCCCCACCAACCCGCTCTCCTTTCGGACGCGGCGTATGAGGGTTCTGAACTGCATCGAGTATGATATCCTTTTGCTTACAAACCTCCACAGGCATTGACCTATCAGAGTACTCGTCGAACATAAAGAGCATGTGCATGAGATAACAACCAGCTCTGACATGCACTGGGCGAAGAAACGGGTAAACAACCCGTTCCGTATACGCGCATTGATATTACCTTTACTCGCGTCTGGGTAGGCTAGACAGGCGAGGAGATCTACCAAAGAGAAATAGGTATGTAGAAAGAATGTGACCGACAGTACTTACTGAAGTCGCAACGATTGAAGGCGTCCTGGGCTTTCGGTTTGAACGCTCGGAAACTTGTCACCCAAGCATCCCCCTCCCTTTTGATTTCGGCGTAATGTGGGTTGATGCGGCGCGGCCAGGGCCACCTACTGAGCACGCTTGGAATGAAGAGTCGAGCGTTTCCGCTATTTCTCTCAAAAGCAGATACTCCTCTGCTCTGGACGGTAGTTTTATTGGTGAAGTTTTTGTGCTTCTTGGCCATTAAGATTATAACACCACAGAGCGCGAGGTGGAAGACCAAGCTAGTAGAGGCGCGCAGTGTTAAAGGCGGAATATACATGACCATGCTGATAAGTTGTATGCTTTTCTTTTATCACTTAAGAAACTCCACATTTCATTTTTCCGAGATCCAACCTCTACTCAGTCACCATACCCGGGCCCCTATATGTTGAACGCCACACGTCAGAACGCATCCTGTATTCGTGAGTTCTGGTTCCATGGGAAGTAAATCTACTTAATTCCGCAGTGGCAAGTGACCTAGAAAAGTCTGGTGCACGGCAGATTTCTATGGCTAACAACGTGCATAAGACGGCAACCATCCCTGTGCCATTCGAGTTCTGTTCTGCCTTTCTGGAGATGAGTGTTCGTGTTGTGGAGCAATCAAGAAAGATATAGCCCAACATAAATCGATCGAATATCGACAAGCGAAAGCAAGATTGTAAGGCATGTGTCAATTTGATGATGCTCTTTGACATCCATTTAGTACGTCTCCCCAACCGGGTCCCTCGAACCTGCCCTTTGGGAGACGATAGTCCTGGACATATGGATTCGCTCTTGCTTGCCTGCGTCGATGACATCCCGGATCCCAACATTGCCGATTGTCGACTCTTACAGGCTACACGTGCAAGAGAATTCGTTCTGTTAGTTCTTTGAACTTCGGACGACGACCTGTCATATCTTTTCGGGATCTTGGAGTACCTAGCGCGCTGGTGTGGTTTTCACACAGGCACAGGCACAGTTGCCGCACCTATCGATGGTTTGCCATCCGCACGCCACCAAACCTCGGATAGGTCTGGTCACCAGACTAGATCCAGGCGAGTCTACAGCAATAGGTCACTACACGTTTTATGCCGTTCTTTCTTTGTCGTCAGTGCATGATCGTTCACAAGTTGTCGCCGGCGTTATCCAGCCGCTCTCCTCTTATTCTCAAAAATTTCTTGATTCGAATTGCGACGCTTAGATGACGCTTTCAAGCTCCGTGTGCAGGTTAGCTATGCCGAAGTCGGAAGTGCTGAGAGACAGTAATTTGAAAAGAAATTTTGACAGATCGATCACATGTAGTAAGAATCAGAGTAACAGTAACTGGCAGATAACACACACTGGCAGACGAAACGGGTGAATTAAAAAAATGAGATTGCAGTACTCAGATGGTATGTTACATTGTCTGATTCACTTCCGAGTCTGATTCAACCGTCTATAATGCCTGAATTTCCTGTCGCTGAGTGCGGACAGGTCCAATAAATGACATTTCTGTTGCCAGATCATCATGATCTGGGACACGTCAGACACGTCACACTCAGGTCGTCACATACATAAACTTGCTGACACGATGGATATAGTAAGAGCGCTCGTCGGTGTTTCTCCCTGGCAGATACTTACGGGGAAAAGAAGAAGGTAAGTTACCCGGGTTCGGTGTTTACACGTCACCAACAACGTGAGCCCCTAGTAGATAAGAGAAAGGTGAATTATAACGAGATCCGGGTACCCCAGATGGGCGGGCTGAGAACACGAGCGGAGGATTCGTGAAGCGACATCCTGTAGGCTGTAAGTGCATCAAGAGGATGGGTAATAACGTTATCGCTTGACGGGCTTCACGAGCACAACCGAGGCCAATGGCGAGTTATGATTGGAGGACAGCCAGCAAAAAAGGAAATTAAGGGTCAATTTCTTGGCCAGTAGTCGCAAACTGGTTATAACCAGTTGAAACCACTTTCCGGTTCACAGATGCCTGCGGCGTGGCAGTCAGTGTCGATCAGATTACAAAGATGTACTGCACTTTGAAGGAAACTGCTGAAAACACTCCAGTCAAAATCGATACATCCAAAGTTGTGACAAGGAAGATGGTTACGAAAATTTAGTTCTTCTAGCCGTTAACTTATATAGCAGCACGCTCGGCCCGGCCCGACTTCCCATAACGCCTCCTCACCAATCATCATCATAGATGACCAGCGGGACGTCGTCCTCCCACCCTTGATCCTCGCCGTTGCTTGATGCAAATCCGAGAGAAACAAGCATCGCTTCATCCTCCTCGGGTAAGCTGTCTTGAAGCAGCGCACCGAAACGAGCCGTTTGCCAATAATACGCAACCTCTTCGGAACTGTTCCGTGCGTGAGTCGATGCCAAGATCACGCAAAACAAACGACGTACTATTTAGGAAGTCCATCGATCTTGGAGAGTCGTCAGCGTCCATAGGCCGCGGGGAATAAAAGGCATGTGGGACGAACCTGCTTGCCACCGTACTTGGCCGCCGCCGAGTTCAGCCAACCGAGGAAATAGGCAACAACAGCTGAAACGACCAATCCATCAGCGGGACGGAATAAAACAATGAACGAAGGTGACTTACTAGGAGATCGTGTCGGACCCAAGAATAAGACATGCTTTCCATATCCCCCGCGTTCCTCCATCGTCTTTGCGTGCAACGCCCGCATCGTCGGAATGTTTGGGAGCTTTGCCGTGTTCGTCCAGACCTTGGCCAGAGCAAGTGTTGGGCAGTCCGAAAACTGGAACGAGGGTGGGGCTTGAACAGCTGTACGTCTTGAATGAGCAGGGGTGATACACGACGAACGAAACTGGCCACGCACCACCGATGAATGCGAGCGTGGGATCCGGGATATAAAACATATCAAGATACAAATCTCGGATGTGCGAGCCGTCCAAGGGAAGGAATGGCGATACCGTCGGAGCGGAGCCGTCATGAGGCGTATACGTTGCACCATCATAGTATTGTGACAAGAATGGATAACAATATCGATAGCCAGTCGCAAGTATTACACTGTCAATTCCCGATAGAATCTAGACATGGGGTTCATCGTAAAGGGACATTCCAAGGAACGAGTCAAAACGCACAGTTCCATTCTTGAGCTCCACGAACCCAGATGAAATTGGAGATTCCTCGGGTACCGGCAAGAATCGTTTGATTTCTCCAACCAGAGTAGTGTTTCGGGGGATTCGACGCAAGAAATTATCTGCCCTGAAGTGCACCCTGCTATCTATAACGGCATCAAAATTTACAGGTAGTTGATTATAAGCTGTCATTTTGTTGGCCCGTACCATTGGAATGCTTAAACGTTATGACAGGATCAGAACTTATCATGTTACCGGATGTTTTACGTCTCACCCGGAAAGACTGATAAATCTTTCTAACATGACGATTCAGGTCTCTGGATATTTCGGAACCACTAGTCTGCATGGTGCCTTATCAATGAGACACGAAGACGATTCCATACAAAGACTTACGGATGCGCCAACAATAAGCACTGTCTGATTCGCATATTTCTCTGGTCGTCGATATTGTCTCGAGTGACGGACCAGATCGGGAAACCTTTGGATCCAATCCTCCAGACCCGGAATGGACGGCATCGACGGTGCATTAAACTTGCCCGAGGCAACGATGATGGCATCGAAATCCTGCAAATCCGTACATCCGTAAGATGCAATGTTCAACTATAGCGGAGGCGTAAAGCATAAGATCGGACGTAGTTGCGCACTCGATAATGTGTGAGTTCTGGTGCTAAAGCATTAGTGGCTGGTTCAAAGAAGCAAGAGGAACATAATACCCCAAGGTGTCCCTGGAGGCCAAGGCCATTGGAGAAACTGATGCAAATTAGATTTTAAGAGTGACTAGGAGTTTTCTTCCCACCTGCTGTAAAGGCTACATCATGATCAC
>JBBPSN010000620.1:0-13162 GCA_038093615.1 Austroboletus olivaceoglutinosus | reverse complement strand
GCAGAGTCATCGGATTGACTGTTACAGTCCTCCTTTGACTACATACACTGAACCTATCCAGGTTCTGGACATCAGGTGTGACAGTACTACTGTTACCTTGATCTTACTTCCTATTTACAGGAAGTAAAACTTGTTTCATTTCTCGGGACTATATCGGGGCGGCCTTCCCCTTGAGTAGTTGCTCTCAGTTAGACACAGAAGCCAGGATGAGTATTTCTCTCACACCAGCATAGCCCCTCTATGCTCCTCTGCGTGTACCAGGTCTAGGATTATACATCTGCTGAGCCTGACCTGGAATCGATTGTACCTCGGAGAGATCTAGGTATCTTTCATCAAGTACAGCATATTATGCAGCAGCAGAATATATCTAGACAGATGGCCCTGTATACTGTATGTATATCACTGCAAGATAAATAATAATGTGATATCTGGGTCTAATACAGTGGAGTGCACAGTGGATCTCGTCCACTACTGGGAGGTAAGCTGAGTGACCATTCTATCCCATTGCAAGTTATTTTTGATGCGTTGTTTACAGAAGAAACAGGGCAATTATCCATTGCTCTTCTGTGTAGAAATGGATGTCCTTCCAGCACAGGCAACATCCATGCCATGCGAGTGAATGTTTTCATCGAGCAAACTTACACGTTCTGATAGCCGAAACCACCTTTCACCCGAAACTATTGAAGCGCTACAAATCCTCAAGTATACCTATAAGCAATCACGACTTAATTTTACCCCGGATCTCGTTGCAGAAGAGGAGGATTATGGTATCTCTGGGCTGGTTACCCAGAAAGCCATGGATGAACTCACAGGACTCGGTGCTGTCGATGAACTTAACCAGTTGCTCGCTAACAAAGGAGGGGACGACTAGTATATACACTTTGACTCTGCAGTACTAGCTGATAATTACGATGACTGTGATTGGATGGAAGTGCGGACCGTACTCCCGGGCACTTCACCGGGCTTTGTGAGGCCGGTGAAGTACACTTCATGCGCCTTCGTTCTGCTGAACTGTTTCGAAGTATACCAAAAAACGTACTTCGATTCACTTCAGTCCACTCCGCAGCAACACTACATCCGGCACCATGACATGGGTGACCGAAAGGATTTCAAAAGCCCAGTTTTTGGGCATCTCTCCACCAGCATAACACTGTCGAGCCTATCCCCTCCCTTAGTCGACTTTTTTTTGATACGAAGGTCTATATCAGAGTAATAAGCATCTACTACAACAAGCCGGGGGTTAGAATCACTCAGTAAGTGTGTTTCCGAGACGCATTTTTCAAAAAATTACAAACACCCAGTAATGGATAGTACCTGCCGACAATGCCGCGACCTGATCGGAACTCCGACATATCGCCTGACGCCCCAAAGAACTGTTTTCCTTTGTTTGTACTTATGGAGCTGATTAAGTGACGATTGTTCACAGTAGACTGTCACCGCAACTATCACCACAACTACTGTGTTCATGACGGCCAGCGCACGTACTATGATGGGCCCGATATCCCGTCATATCTGCAAGTTAGCGAACACCATTTTGTCGAACTCCGGTTGGCGGAAATGTGGGCCAGCCAACATTTCTTCAGTGCATGTTCTGCCATGAACTGTGCTACGATCTTCATGGTGATCTTTTCGAAACATGTGAAGGATCTTTTCAAGAACATCGATTGGCCATTTGTGTCCACGCTGAATACTCGTCATGTGTGGGATGCGTTCGTGCTCCTTGCTTTGCTACATGACCATGTGGAGCGAGGGATTTCTCTTGTCCTCCCTCATACGGGTACCCAAAAGGATCGCTTTCAGGCTGCCATGGAAGAACGAAACGAGCGAATTGTTTATCACCGCCAATCTGAGATCTTGCACTGGCTGTATGCGTGTTACACGAGTCATAGATACTTCTCTTTGCCTTTGGATGGCGTTGCGCTGGGGATCCTCGATCGCTTGCATCTGCGAGCAGTCACATAAAGGAGTGGTGAGCGTGTGATGGGATTAACCATGTAAAAACGTGTGTGACTAGTAGCATGGCACTCGTCCTAGCAACTTGAAAAACGGCATGCAGAAAAGCAAGGATGATACAAACATAAAGTGAATATGCACATGACGGTCATGAAATAAAAGAGGAAGGGAAAAAAAAGCAAAATTTAAAGAAGAAAATAATATAAAAAAGAGAGCCTGTGCCAATTACTAAGGCGTGACACGAAAGGGACTGGGGAATGGCGTGTTCTCAATATCATCCTCGTGGACAGCGTGATTCTAGTCTCTGGGCAATCCTGATAGACATGCACTCGCCAACTAATCCAGATCACTAACCCGCGAACTTCCAAACTATATCATCCCGCGTGCAATCTGGGACAACTGTTCCGCCATTTGGGGGTAGTTTTGGGTGAACTGCAACTGTGCCTTGCTAGCCTGAAAGGGGCGTAAGCAACATGATTCAGCGGAGCGTGTCCCAAGCGTGTCGGCTCACCTCGAGATAGGTCAACGCGGCAGTGATCTCTGCCTCTCCTCTGGCCATCTGGACTTGCTTCTCGAACCATGTGATAGCCACCTCGACCTCGCTCTTTTGGAGAGCGAGCTGTGCAAGCGTGGCAACGGCAGGTTCGCATGATGAGTCAAGAACGAGGGCCTCACGGCAAAGTGCTTCCGCCGCCGGAAGATCCTGACGCCATTGGAAAATTGCGAGAGCCTTGTTGACCAGAGGTAGCGGGTTAGAAGGAGAGCTAGCAATTTTGCTGAGTGTCAGGTGTAACATATCACGCGAAACACTCACTTCGTCTTTTCTAGTTCGATCGCCCTATCAAACTTGTCAACAGCGTCTTGGAACCGCTGTTGGTCCAACAATAGTTCACCACTACAATATTGCGTGTTAGCAACTCGCTAATCATATCATTTCTCAAACATACTAGTAGTTGCAGACTTCACCCCTTGAAGGGAACGACGTCATTGTCCGTCGGAACGTCGCCATGCTGTTCGCAAGGTTGCCTAGCTTGTATTGCGCGACGGCAAGCTGAATATGCGAGAACACGAATGAGGAATCAATCGAGGACGACTTTGTGTAGTTGGTTGCGGCGGAAGCAAAGTCATTCGTGATGAAGAAGACTGGACAAGGTCAAATTATATCACCGGCCAAGTATCAAGCCGACGCACCTTGTCCTCGGTGGTAGTAAACATCAGGATCGTCTTCATTGATCTTGATGGCATCTTCGAAGCACTTCATCGCCTGAGCATTGTCGCCCTCCTCCATGTACACACTTGCAAGCTTCACCAGCGATTGTGTGAACGAAGGATTGAGGGTGAGAGATTCGAGCAGGTCAGCCTTGGCTCCACGAACGTCCGCGGTCAGGAACCTATGGAAAGTGCATTAGCTCAAGGAAAAAGATATATACGATGGACTTGCTTGAATGTTCCCCTCAAGTTGAATGCCTCCGCGCGACCGATGTCCCACGATATCTCCTGCTCAATCGCCTCGTTGACGAGTGTGAGGGCATGTGGGTAGTCGGCTGCCTCGAGTGCTTCAAGAGCCAACAACAATGTTTGGTCTCCCTGCGACGGGGTCTCGGGAAGTGTAGGAAGCGGTCCTAATAGCAGCCTAGTCAGTTGACGGTATATTGATAGGATGAGGCAACCCAGAATCACGTTTCCGGAAAGCAGCGAAATAGGCCGAGATGAACGTTTGCGAAGGTAAACGAGGTTCCCGGGTCTATACGCAAATTAGAATAACGTATACGAGGGATTGGAGGAAGGGCTAGCCACTCACGTCGAGGATAGACTGCGCCTTTTCAGTTGCAAGCTTCTTCAGCACGCGTTCTACTGCTTGAGAGGCTGTCTCGTTTTGAAACTTTTCAAGAATTGTCGCAGCAGTAAAATCTGAATATACAGGAAGAAGTCGGACACCGACCATGGTCGAGACAAGAGTTGGACAGACCTCTCAGAGATTCCTCATAGTGGGTCAAGGATTCGAGAGCAGTTGCTCGCCTGTTGAGAGCCTTGACGTAGTTAGGGTCCTGGCGAAGGGCATCATCGCAATCTGCCACGACTTTCTCGTGTTGCGGAGGAGACATGTACATGTAGCCTGCGTAGAAGATGATCAGCACGGACATCGCCATTTGTTGGGCCATACGGACATGCTGCTCGGTTACTGTAAAACACGGGTTCAGGTCGTGGCGAGACCTCGATTGCCCGTGTGTAGAGGTCGATGGCTTGCTCGAACTTGCGCGCCTGGTAAAGCGAATTACCCCGTGTCTTGAGCGACGCAGCCTGTTTTACGCGTTCCTGTGAGAAGCGAGTAAGCAGGATGCTACGCGGTGATGAGGCAGAGGGAAAACCTCGAACGGCATGGCGGTGATCTGTTCGGCGGATAGCGGTGCATTTTCTGCGGGACGCGTGGTCAGACTGGCAAGGGGCGATGAGCGGTGGAGCAGACCGTCGACCTCCTCGACCTTTGGTTTTATCTCCTCGATTATGGGACCCTCGACGTCGGTGTGAGCCTTTTTCTTGGGCTTCTTGTCCTTGGACTTGCCCTTGGCGGAGGACGGGGGACGTGAGGACGAGGCGTAGTAGACGGCGCCGGCAGCGACGAGGGCTGCGACGGTTGCTACGATGATCGCACGCCTGTTTTCGGAGACAAAGTCGTGGAAGCGGTCGAGGTAGGAGGGGGAGGGGTCGGCGTGAATGGCAGAAGTCGGAGCCATGGCGAATGCTAACAAGGAGAAAGTGCGCGCACTCAAATTTCACTTGCACACGTGTGGTTGATTACGTCATGAGGTATAAGTATCAACACGAGCAGCCGCCAAAACTTGCGTCCCCCCCTCCTAGATCAATCGTGCCCGGCATCCCCTCCCGCACGCCCTTGGCCGGCTCAGGCGTCACCGGCGCCCACAGCTCCGGCGTCTCCAGTATCTTCTTCACCAGGTCCTCGAACACATCCCGCACACCCACCGCCGTCTTGGCCGACGCCTCCAGGAACAACGCGTCCTGCCGCCCCGCGAATGCCGCCGCCTCGCCTGTGGGCACCTGCCGCGAGTGCTCCTGCCACCCGCTCAGACCGACACGTGTGGGCGTAATGAAACGGACGTACCTTGTCTAATTTGTTCCCCACAATGATCTTGGGCACCGTGGTGGACACGTAAGTGTCAATCTCGGTGAACCATTTCGGAAGGGCGTCAAATGTTTCCCGATTGGCGACGTCATATACTTTTCAATGCGAAAAGTATCACGAGCATGAGCTAGAGCTATCCACACGTGTCTGTGCTCACCTAGAATAATTCCCTGTGCGCCACGGTAATACGAAGATGTGATGGTCCGAAAACGTTCTTGTCCCGCCGTGTCCTTTGAGAGCGCAGTTCAGGTTTCACTCCTCCATGGTCATGATCGACTGACCCATATACTAAGCTTGACCTTGCGCCCATTCACTTGCATCTTGTGAACCTACCGTCATACATTGTCAATATCGCGTCCGACTGTCTCACCAGGGTAAAGAACGGGAACGTGCTCTCACACGAGCCATTGCGCCTGGGTAGCGCTCTACCTCCCCGACCAGGTTTATGCACATCCAGCGATGCTTATACTCACCCGAAAGTCAACCCCAATCGTAGCAGTCGCCTCGTCCTCGGGTATCCATGCCTCATCAGAGAACCGTAGGAGTAGACTGCTCTTCCCCACGGATGCGTTTCCTATGAGGAGCAGCTTGACGTTAACAGGGGCAGAGCCAGAGGGTGTTGTAGTGGCCTCGATGGTGGGCATTTGTCGACGGTGACGGTGCTGGTTGTCGCTAGGTGTGAGCTTGACGCCGACGTGCCTCGTTGACTCCTCGCGCGGGGTTACTCGATCGGGCCACGATGGCCACAATGCCAACACAATGATGCAAATACATAGCTCGCTTAATTAATCTCTACAGCCTTCACTGATATATAAAGTTGTACCTCGAAAGCAAGTGCGGTATTGCAGAAAGCTGCGGGCCATATCTGATATTCTCGTCAGTATATGCGCCATAAATCTCAAAGTACATACCGGGCCGCGTTATCGTACAACTCGAACAGAGGAATCGCGAGCAATTTCATGTTTTTAGGGACGGCGAGCACTTCTGCGAGTGCACTTTAAAAAAGTCCGGACGGATGTACAGAGAACGACGTACTTCGCTCGGGCATCTGAACCAAGAAGAGCTTCTTGCACTCCTTGGGCTTGGTTATATGCGCAGGAACAAAAGGGTACTAAAGGCGATGAGGCTCAGAGCAACGTGGAACAGCGATCAGACGTACCATGAACGTCTCAAAGTTGGGTCTCCACCACTGAGCAAGGCAGTCGCCAATTTCCCATTCGTTGTCGACACCATGTGATGCATTGAATTGTTTCGATTCCGAAGGAGGAGCGAGACGTTCATCCAGTCTACGCTTGAGGCCTTCAACGTCGTCTTCGCCGGGTTTCAGGTAGTCGCCTGGACTACAGGGGCATCAGATAAAATGCATTGAAAGCGAAAATATGTTTACAGCTTGAAGAACGCGTTCGCGATCTGGAGCATGAGGATATGGGGATGGCCGTGATCGTGCACGACGAGGATGCCCTCTACGGTGCGGCGCATCCCAAAGTCTTCATAATTGTTTTGGAGACGCTGCAAGCGGGCAGAAACGGAGGGGTCTTCTTCCGGCTGAGCTTCCTTGGTGCTAATCAAGCATAGTGAGTCGAGTAGCGTCGAGGGTCGGCGAGGACCAACCTGAAGGTAAAGTTGGAAAGGGGGTAACTAGACGCTGCATCAGTCGTTTTTCGTCGCGACGCGAGAGGGACACGCACAGCAAAATGGTGTTGGACATCGTCGCCGTCGTTGTCGAGCGCGTCGGCGGAAATACATTAGTTGGCGTGCTTAGTTGGGCACGTGACGCTGGTAGTGATGCCGACGTCTTTCTCTGTTTGGCATGCGCCTATCCGAAGCGATATCTCCAGCTAACGACCGGCGGCATCGCCGCGGTCGACGATGACATGACAAGCTCGGCACCGGGCACTCGTTCTTCCCCTTTCCCCTTCATGTTCCTCCATCCCTTCCCTATTCCCGACGACGTTCTCAACGATACGCGCCGTGACGCCCAAGGCAATCCTGTTCACTATGACGACGACCTCATCCGTCCCACCGCATCTCCTCCTCCAGAGGACTCTGTGTTACGCAGAGCCGGGTATGTCTATGTCGTTTTGCCTCTCAAATCACCCCACCAGACCTCCTATCTTTGTAGTTTGCTGCAGCCAATGAGTTATGCCTCCTTTCGCAATTCATCCCAGCCGTACTCTCAAGGCGTCATCCGCGCAAGCACTGTCCAGCTATCGAATGCGCTTATGCATTACATCCCCGTTGCCAATTCTTCTTCACTTGGTCGCAATCCCCCGTCTTCTCTCACTGCCCACGCCACCCAAGGGCCAGCCGAGCCTTCTTCCGAACGTGCGTGTTTCTGACTACATTTCCGACACCGTAAGCGTAATTTGATTCTTGCACGTTTCTAGATTCTCTGTCGCAATCCCGTGACTCTTTCATCTTTCCGAGCAGTACGATCCAAGATGGTACCCTTGAAACCATCTCCAGGATCGTTCCCCATCCGTCTTTTAAACACCTCTATCCCTTCCCGTCTTCGTTCGTTCCCTCTTCCTCCAACATGAACAGAGGTAGCCCTCGATTCTCTTCGTCTTCTGAACCAGACATAGACGCCGATGAAGACCTCTCTGCGTCCGCGTATACAATTGACTCTTGTCCCTCTGCCAACACTACTGGTTCAGGCACGTTCACCCCTCGTGGCGTGGCACGTACCCCACTTGCCCCGTCTTCCGCCCTCTCCATCCTCCTCGCTCGAAAACCAGAGGACCAAGGAGGAAAAAAAATTCACCCCGGTGAGCAAGTCAGTTCTGAAGCAAGACACGACTATGCCAGCACTTTGGATCATCCCACTTCCAAGGCATCTGTAACACCGACGAACGAACGCCCACGCGACGCTTACTTTTCGTCTGTCGGTGCCGGGGCTTCAAATCAATTACGACCGAAACCCCATCCTATAGTGTCATGCGAACATACGGATCTTGAACCCCAAAATCAGTCGCGACTAATGCCCGACGAAACGACTTCTCTACTACGCACTGATCACGCCACTCCTGGCCATGAAGACGCCAACGATGGTTCTCAACGCGTGTGTATGATCGCCAAGATGCAACCGAAGCACGCAAAATTAATCACTCCAAGCGACTATGGTTCAATCGTGCCCCTGCCCAAGTCGTCTACGACATTTGGGCGTATTCTGTACCCGAATCTAGGAAGAAAAGCCATCAAGGCACTCCCTGCTGTTGTTCTAGGCACGCTGCTCAACATTTTGGACGGGATTTCGTGTAAGTGTTTCTATTCATATTTACTACCTCCGGATGTCCTCGGCCTAGATTTTGCGTAAAAGTGTCTAGGTGCACACGCGACCCTGGGATCTTTCATTCCCGCAAAAGCTCCAGCCACTAGCATTTACTCACGTGCTCCGATTAGATGGTATGATCATATTCCCCGCTGCAGGGTTGTTTGCCAAGTTTGGAGGGGCTGGCATTTCCATGTTTTTCGTGTCGTGAGTGGTCTGGTTCTCTCTTGCGCCGCGAGTCAAGTGACCTTCCGTGACGTTTATGACACGCGGAACCAAACTCACACCGTGTCCCCTCTAGTACGATCGTTGCTCAACTCGTGTATACTCTTGGCGGGAGCAATTTCGCAGGTGCGAATGGGAGTATGATGATTGAGGTGGTGGTACGTGCTGCTTTTTTCTTTTGACACACATTTTTCTTCTATCGTTTGCTCATCATTTTTCCAACTTTTCTGCGCCCTTGAATTCTTGACCAACTATACAACGTGGATAGCCCTTCTTTCACATTCTTGCATCAACAATCGCGCAGAATATAATTGGCGATGACTGGGTCGGGATGGACAATATGAATCGGGAGGTTGTAGCGACAACGCTTGTGGCATTTGCGCTGTCCAGCTTGCTCACCGGTAAGTCCTAGCCGTCGTCACCCCTTCGGAATGGATTTGTGGGGTTTTTGCGGCTTTTTGAAGTTAGCGCACCCTGTTTCAAATGAGCGGACGGTGCATGTTAAGAATCTCGGTCAGCTGGGCGCGGTGCATGCCGTGCATGATCAAGATTCTTGAATTTCAAACGGCATCATCATTCGAACTCATCTGACCAGGCTTTCCTTCCTCAGGATTCACGTTTTTTCTTTTGGGATACCTCCGCCTTGGCGTCCTTATCGGGTTCTTTCCTAGACATATTCTCGTCGGGTAACTATACTTTCATTCATTCACCGTCGTGTCACGTGGTGGTGTCGACGATTGCCGGGCTGATGCGATCTTCTACAGATGCATTGGTGGTGTCGGCGTATTTTTGATTCTGACAGGGTGGGCCTCATTTGGTTGAAGCGGAACGTCTCTCCTGATCGCTACTTTTTCCCTCTCGGTGTTTTGACATGTATCTCCGCTACAGACTCACAGTCAGCACACGCCTCCCTTCCGATGTGCTTGACCCGCCTACTTGGGACATCATTCGCTATCTTGCTCTCGACTCGCACGCGCTCGCGATGTGGATTCCACCGCTTGCCCTGGCTGTGCTCTTGAGAGTCATCACTGCTAGGTGGAAGCATCAACTCTTGTTTCCCATGTGTAAGTCTTGCGTGCTTGTAATTTGGAGTCGTACCTTTGAGCTCGGGCATGCTAGATTTCTTGGCCATACCAATCATCTTTTATATCGTCGTCGCGGCAGCCCAGTTGGATCTCAATATGCTCAGACGCGACGGATGGCTGTTTGAAACCGCACGAGAGGTCGGATGTGTAGATAGTTGGTATGCCTTTTATACTTATTATGGTGGGTTTCGTCTGCCTGAAAAGTCTCTTGACGATTGGTAAAATTCTGGCCCTTGATCTGCGATAGATTTCAGTGCCGTGCGGTGGAATCTTCTTTGGCAAACCTTGCCTACGCAGTTCGCATTGTGCGTGATCGTCTCGTTCGTTTCTCTTGTTGTTGATTTGGCTTGGCTGCTAGGTTATTCTTCAACATTTTACACCCTCCTCTCAATGTCCCCGCTCTGGGTAAGGCTGGCATTCCCTCGGGCATCATTTCGCTGATGGGTTATCCTGGTCTGGTCGTGCAGCCGTGTCACTGGACGAAGATGTCGATACGGACAAAGAACTCGTTGCTCATGGAATGTCCAATCTCGCGGCAGGATTTCTTGGCACTGTGTACGTCCTTACCTATCGTGCGCTCGGATGGGACGCTGATGTGCCGAAAGCCCAAATTATCTAGTTTATGTCAATACGCTATTGTCAGTCCCCCAATCCTTGCTGTTGGTGGTCTAATACTTATTGCCAAACACAGATTTTACCGTGTAGGAGGAGGGAATCGCGTTGCTGGGTTTATGCTTGCTGTGGCCACATTTTTGCTTCTGATCATCGGTACCTGGCCGATCGCATACATTCGTGCGTGCTTTCCTACTAATTGTGGTGATTCTTACATGGACGTGTATCGCGCGCCTCACGCAGCTGTTATGGTTGTCGGCGCACTCATCTTTGTCCTCGGCATCGATCTCGTGAAAGAGGCGTTGTGGGACACGAGGCATCGTGTGAGCCGGTGAGTGCTGCACAGTCAGCGTGTTTGAAGCTCGTTTTTATGATGCAACATCCGGCCAGGATGGAGTACATTACGATAGTCAGTATCATGATTACCATGACCGTTTGGGACTTTGTCATTGGCGTTTTGTTTGGGATCATTGTCAGTTGTGAGTTCATCCTTTTCCTCCTCTGTGCTGACGGCAATGCGACGACTCACCGGTCTATTCCATATTATAGGTTTCTTCTTCGTCGTTCAAAACTCCCAGCGACGGAGTATCCGAACATGCTACACGGGAGACGCTGCCATCTCCACCGTCCGCCGTCCGGTGGCTCACCGTGCATACATTCGGGAAGTATCCGAACAGACGCGGATCATCCAACTACAAGGGTTCCTCTTCTTTGGCACGATCTCTCACGTCGAGGACACCATCCGATCGCTCGTGAGCGGCCCGACGTTTCACGCACGACCCGTCCGCTTTGTCGTCGTCGATTTCTCGCTCGTCGGTGGGGTGGACTTGTCCGCTGCGGAGGCGTTTGTGAGAATTCAAAAGCTGCTGGCTGCCAAGGGTGTCGTGCTCGTCTTTTGTGGCGTCTCGAGGGCGGAAGTGGCCAAGGCGTTGGGGAGCGTGGGGGTGTTGGAACAGCCGTACGTGGAGCTATTTGAGACGTTGAATGATGCCATGGAGTGTGAGTCCGGGAAAACCCCGTTTGTAGGGTGTGGGCGTGGTGCTTACGCATCGTGGGACACAGGGACGGAGAATGCCTATCTGCGCGCGTGGTTCAGGGCGCAAAAAAAGGAGACTCAACCTGTCGGCAAGTGGCCAAGTACGTGTACTTTATCGTCATTTAACAGAGTTCCTATCTCGTGCAGTGCTCCCGGGTCGCCAGAAAGTGGACGTTGACTTTCATGAGACACTGGTCGGTTCACCTCGCCGATTGCAACTGAAAGACGCTGGCGAGCGGACGATCGCAAACGGTATGCGCGTTTCCTCGCCCGATCTCATTTAGTTTTGACCGATTGGGTTCTTCAGAACTCTCCGTCGATGTCTCCACAGAGCCGCTCCAGACACTTCTCCGAGCATTCGGGTCCTTTGACGCGCTCGACCATGCCACCCTCTCTGCGCTCGCGCCCTACTTTGAGCGCATGACCTTTGCCGCGGGCGTGGTTCTATGGGAAAAGGACGACCCGCCCAACGGGCTGTACATCATCCAATCGGGCGTTTTGCGTGCGTCGTACAAGTTTGCAGAGCATACGCCCATCATCGAGGAGAGCATGGTGTCGGGGACGCTCGCGGGGGAGCTGTCTGCGCTCTCGGGGCTCGCGCGAAACGCGCGCGTCGTCGTCGAGCGGGATGCGGTCTTGTGGAAGCTTTCGCCCGAGGGGATGAAGCGACTCGAGGAGGAAGACCCACAATTGGCACAGCGATTCGTGAGGCTCGTGCTCAAGGGTGCGTCGTGGTCGACGTGTGGTTGATGTCGTGCTGATTCCTTGTGCGATAGTTGCCAAGCTGGATACGGATACGCTCCTCGCTGCGCTCGCTACAAGATGAAAATGAAAGACTGCGGGTTACGATACATGTATTGCATATGCGCACGCATTTATGTCTACTTGTTCATCTACAGTTGCTTACAGGGCATTTTCTCCTGGGGTTTTCGTTCTTCTTGAATTTTCTCTAGGTCTAGTTTCTGTTCGTATCTAGCATCGTCAAAAATGTCTGGGGGGGGGGGCTTGTGTAGGTTGTCGTAGCTGTTAAAACGTTGACGCCCGACCTCCGCGGGTTTATACACTTGCATCTTTGCGATGGCGTCAACGAGCACGCAACGACCCCATTCACAATGACTCTGGAAATACTTCGACGGCCGACTCGGATATGATTTCTCAGACTAAGATGGTACTCGCCTGAACGAAAACGGCAAGGATGATTAGACGTGAGGCAACGTGCGATCGCAGAGAAACGTGTATCACTGTATGGGGTTAACCATCGAAACGAAGATGCGTTCAAGAAGAAATACAAGGCAGCATAGAATTCTCGACGTGAACGACGAGAAGCGAGATACGTACTTGCAAGACGAGGGCACGTTCGTCGGCGCCACTGGTCGTCCGAAAGGTCGGGATTTCTGCCACGCCGGCTGCTGGCGACGCTCGACTTGCAGAAGCGCGTCCCGAGAGTCGTGCCGGCGAGATCTCGGACCGTGATTCCCGTCACAGTCCTGGCGCCCGGTGAGGACAAGGCTCGACCTCCCCTGGTGTGGGTGCAACCCGCACCGAGAATCAGGACGGACCCACAGTGATCTTGTCACACTATTGTCACCCATTAGCACGTGATACTCGTCGGTTTCACAAGACGACTGCCTTACTTTATAGTTGGTGCTCTCCGGAGCCGAGGTACGAGGCGAACGGAGAGTGTAGTCCATGCGCAAGTAAGCGAGATGACGCGTCGTTCCTTTCTTTCAACCATCTCGCTCTGAGTCCGACATACGGCCAGCGCTCCCCCCTAGTACTCTACATCTACCGCTTTTCTCGTCGCACCCACCCACCACACCTCTCTCTCAGGGCCAGAC